>JAKKIK010000686.1:0-25163 GCA_024500135.1 Heterodera carotae | reverse complement strand
TTTGGTCATTTCTTACCCATTTTTCTCGACTTTTAACCGGTTCAAAAACCGGTTTAAAATGGTTTCCGCGCAAAAATTTTGATTGTTCTATCGTTGTTAGCACCTAAGGAAACCTATAAAAGTGGTTTTAGGTGATTTGAAGTCTGGGACCTATGACCGATATTTTCCAGGAGAAGTAAAATTACAGAATAAGTAAAACATGTGTACATACCTTAATAAAAACAGCGCTCATAATTTTTTTATTTGTGTTAAATAATTCCTTTCATTTCTTTTATCGAGAGTAGTAAGCTTCTAACCGCACCGGATTCAAAAAGGACGGAACCCGACTCGTAATTTTATGAGATGAACATAAAGCGGAAAATGCGAGATAGTGTTATATTTTAAGAGACAAAGAATGATTGAATTTTGGGTTCGTCCACGACCTTCACAGGAATGTCAAGTGCGAAATCCCCGATCAGGGTGGCCATATACCCCCTTTGGGCGGTCTTAATTTTTGCCTTCATTTCCCTTAAAATTTTTCTCGGCGGCGTCTATCAGCACCGCCTTATCCCTACAAAAATATTGCCAGAAGTAAATTTTGCTCGAAAAAAACGAAGAAATTGGAACAAATTTTGTTAACTAACAAATCCACTTAATTTTTCAAAAATTTTCCCGGTGGCGCCTATCGGCACCACCGCATTCCCCAGCGGAATCTTATGAAAATGAAAATTCTTAACTCATTTGTGTCGACTAAGCTCAATTCTGATTTTGATTGTATCAAGACTTACCAACTCTTTATTTCCGATCCCGATTTGCTCAACAAAGTGAAAACTAGCAAGAAATATGCAGAATAAAGCTGGTTGAACAATTTTTACCCCATTTATACGCGTTTTTTTTAAATGCCGTCTTTTTGGTACGAGATGGCCATCTAGTCCCCGACCAAATTTGTCGGGGTGTCTGGAGAAAAAATGTCAGGGGTGGGGACTCGTGTCAGGGATGAAAAAAGAAATTTCTAAATCACAAATTCTTAGAAAGTCAATTAAAGACACGCTCTACCATTTTCAGTCAACTTAAACTTTCGCCAAACAGTGTCTGGGACGAACCCTCGTTTTTACCATTGGAAAATGCTCAAAACTGAATTAATCCTTTCATTGTCTGTGATAGGCATGATCTTAATTCATAAATATTTTGCAAGAGGCGTAATATTAAAATTCAAATAGAATGCTAATAGGGCGCTTGGTCAAAATCAAAACACCTAAAATACCTAATATACCGCAGTTTGAGAAATTTTTGCTGACTAACAGAAAAGTTGGGCCTATGGATGTTGTCTATAAAAACCGATTTGACTTATAAACAGATTAAAATCAAGTGCATTGAGCCCCGGAATTTTTCTCTGGCCTTCCCATTTAATTTTGCCTGTCTGAAACTCCGAGTTTTCCTAACACTGTTCATTGCCATGTTATGGTTTTGTTTTATGACTTTGTCGGAAAATAGTAAATGCATTTTAGATTATTATGGATCCATTCATGAATGATTTTAGTTTCCAACAATTTTCTGCTACTTCTACTCCGATGACAACTTCAATGTCCCAGTCTCAGAAAAAACGACCTTTGCTCAAAGAAAAGGTAATTTTCACTTGGTTTTTACTTGGATTACATTGTGTAATGGTATTTTGGTTTGGGTTAGAAATTTAACAAGAACGCGGAAAGGGGTTATTTTCTTTAAAATGCAAAAGCTTGTAAAAAAAAAATTCAGAACGGCACAACATTTCCTTCTCCTGCCAGTAAAAAATCTCAAAACGCTAGCGAAGAATCGTCTAATGAGACAATGCCTGACCTTTTTTTTTACGACAAGAAAAGCACCGACCAATTTTCATTTGAAGACGTTGGGCAAGAAAATCTGCAGAAAAAATTATCATCAGTGGAGGAAGCGACGTCTTGTTCAAATTCAGTAAAAAGTGGCGACATTGTCGATAGTTCGCTATCACCAATTTCTGTGAAAAATGATGAGCAGTACATACCGAAACGAATAATCTCTTCGGATGTTGATGAGACTATATTGTCGCCTGTTACGGCCATGGAAGGCGAAAAGCTTCAAGTCGCACATAGTCCAAGTGTTACGACTGACGAAGAACATCTTAGCGTCGGACATAATTCATCTGTGACAACTGCTGAAGAAGAGGAGCCCAAAGTCGAACACAGTCCAAGTGTGGCCACAGATGAAGAAGATCCTGATGAACACAGTCCAAGTGTGGCCACGGATGAAGAAGATCCTGACGTTGAACACAGTCCAAGTGTGGCCACGGATGAAGAAAAGTCCAATGAAGAAGACATTGAGACCGTTGACGATAGTCATAATGGAAATGCTAACGAGTCAGAGAGTGTGCTGATTGACGAAGATGAAAAATCGATCGAGTTAATTTCTGACAAAATTGAAGTGCGGAAGAAAGACCCAATTTCAGGTGAGTACTCCAGCAAATTTTTCTGTATTCAACACAATTCAGGAACTTCTCATCCAACCAATTTACCACGAACAAAATTAATTTCTCCGCCTAATATTGCATCAACAATGCGTAAACCTTGAGTTGATTGAAAAGTGTGTTTGATTTGGTTTAGATGGCCAACTGGGCCGCCTTTTTGGTGGAAAAATGACTGATGAGAGACTCCAAAAGATTTCGACCATCTCCAACGATGTCATTAATGCAATGCACAGGTCTTTTTCTTTTCTTCCAGTCTCATTCGTTCGTTCAGCTCCCTTTCCACGCTGCCTGAAAATGTGCAGACTAATTCTCCAAATGGATTGCGTGTGGATTTACTGGTCCACCAAAAGACAGGGCTAACTTGGCTGCTTTGGCGTGAACAGCAAATTCCGCCTAGTGGAATTTTGGCCGACGAAATGGGACTTGGCAAAACTCTGGCGATGATCTCTTTGATTTTGCATAAGAAGAACGCGCGAAAAACGGACTCTGAAGAAATGCTGCGAACGGACAAACAGCTCAGGCGGAAATACACCGAAGGTCGGTTTCGTCCCTTACAATTAAGGTTTTTCGTGCTGAGTGATTGCCGTTCGCAGATTCCTATTTGACTCCCGCCAATTCGACTTTGGTTATTGCACCGGCCTCACTCATCTTTCAATGGGAGAAGGAAGTCCGAGATCGGGTGAGAGGTGATCTGAAAGTGCACGTTTTCCATGGACCAAAGCAGAAGAGGGCCATTTCAGTGGAAAGGTGTGCATAAAAGGAGGCCATTGAGTTTATGGTTGGTTAATAATGGTCAAACCTTTTTTGTTTTTTTCTGCAAGATTCTAAGGGCGAGGGAGGAACAGAAATTCAAAACCCCTATCCGTTCCAGGGGTTTCTTTGTAAGAATTTCGAATAAAGGGTTAAATAGTTTTCCAACTGAAATTTATTAAGAAAAATCAAGTTCCCAGCTGTACCTTTCTGCACTGCACCGCTGGATCAATTCATTTATATGCGTGCAAAATTTTCTAGAATTTCTCATTTTTGGCCGCAGTTTCCCTATGCACTAAATCTTTCAAGATTTTTTTCGTTTGGCCTCGTTTTTCTTTCGAAAAACACTAAAGTTATAGCCAATTTTTTCGTCGGATGCCAAACACCTCCACCAAAATTTTCTTACGAGTTTTGAAAGCAAAAAGAAAAGGTCGTCGGGACGAAGTTAGCCGATCATATGCTAATTTTGCTTTTGGCCACCCCCCCCCCCCTGGATGAAACTTACATTGTGTTAATTCGGAAGCATAGGTCTATCTGTTATTGCCCGAACTGACCGCTCTAAAACAACCCATGTTATTCACATATCCAATCCCACCACACTCCCCTCCGGGGCCCACTTATTCCCGGTGCCGGAGTCTCCCACCCAAGACTGACTGGCCATTTATCAACCCACAGGGCTTCTCACCCGAGTGGTCGGGCTGGACGAGTGGGAGACATAGTCAGTGAATTACGATTAAGGGCTGTTGGGAATGAGTCGTACTGAATGTGAGCTTATTCTTTTCTTCAATTAATTTAATGGGCGCGAATGTGTACTAGAACTCTACATCTTCACAATAATCTTAACTTGTTAGGCTTATCAAATACGATATTGTCATCACTACATACGACACTTTGGTCAGTGAGCTGAAGAAACAGAGAATGAATTTGATCGGGGCGAACGAAAGCGATGATAAAATGGCGGGCTCTTCCCACGGGAAGAGAATGAGCAGAAAGGTTTTGTTTGATTTTGCTCGGCGGCGTCCCTCATTTACTATTATATTTACTTTAGTTTACAAGGGCTTCTTCTTCCGTTTTGGCAAAAATTGCATGGGAGCGCATTATTCTCGACGAAGCGCACGAAATTCGGAATAAAAACTCGTTGAAGTTTCATTGTTGCTGCGATTTGGAGGCCGTCCACCGATGGTGCCTCACCGGGACGCCTATTCACAACAAAGTTTGGGACCTCTTCTCATTGATACAGTAAGTCACCAGAATAGCGAGGAAGTGAATGGAAAGGGTGACGAGATAAGTCGACAAATGTCGCTAATGAAAATTTTAAAGTTTTCTGCGAATCGCTCCCTTTTCCGAGGAGAAGATGTGGAAGGAGTTCATTGCGACATCATCAGGTTTCTAATGCTAACCACCGACTAATTCCCTCCCATTTATAATGTTAAGCGACTAGTGGACAGCGGCTGAATGTGATTGTTAAGAATGTTCTCCTCCGCCGAACAAAGTCACAAATTTGTCCCGAGACAGATCGTCCAATTGTGAGTATTTTGACGAGTTAAATAAGCACGACAGACCAAAATTTCTCTTGTTTAGGTTGATTTACCTCCGAAGAACTACGAACTGGTAACTCTCAAGTTTCAAAAACTTGAGCAGCACTGTTACTCGGTTATGTTTGAGGCGTCAAAGTAATTTCGAATTATTTTTTTTCGACAAAATTCGAATCTTAGACAAAAGGTGCGTGAATTGCTGCGAGACGGGGCATTGGGCGGCCATGGCGGCCATCGGCGGTTCAGAACCGGCGCCAAAATCAAAAATCCATTTGTTGGTGAGTCGTCCGTCATTCATTGATTTATGAAGGCAAATGCAAAATCCTCAACTTTTGAGGGGGTGGCGCTCGGATGGCCGTTGATGGCAACTTCAAGGCGTACTCGTGCATTCTCTCACTGCTGCTTCGGCTGCGACAAGCTTGCGTGCACCTGTCTTTGACCAGAAAGGCAAGGCGCAAATTCTGTTGGGTCGTCGTATCGACAATAACCCAAATAGTCGGCATTTGAAGTACAACACAATGATACAAGCACTTTAAAGGCAATTGACATTGACGCATTCAAAGACGATGAAAGTGAGCGTGAAGCAGACGATGAGGCAGATAATTTGGCCGCAAAAGTCCTCGAAATGTCAATGGCGCAATTGTCTCTTGATGAGGACGAACTCGAAGCAGAGGGAAATGGCGGACGGAGTGAGAATGGACACCAAATCGAGAAACTTTTTAACAGAGAACATCAAAGCACGAAGGTTTTGAGAGAGAAACATTGCCGAATTATCTTTCATTTTTTAATTTTAGGTCTGTGCTCTAATGGAACGTCTGAGCGAGGCTATCCAACATGGAGACAAATGGTAATCAACTTAAATTGAGAATCTGAGAGGATCTGACACCGACCTAATGAAAATATAATGAAACTAAAAAGCCAACAATTACTCTCCCCTCCTTACAGCGTCGTCGTCAGCCAATGGACGTCGATGTTAGCAATCATCGAGTTTCACTTGCGTCAACAATCCATCTCTTACACGAGCATAACCGGGGAAGTGCGGACAGAGGAACGGTTTGCTGTTTGGCGAGAAGTTTTACCCGCTGCCTTTTTTTAGTCAGTCGCGGGTGGATATTTTCAACAGAGTCGGTATGGGGCCGAAAGTGATGCTTTTATCATTGACCGCTGGCGGTGTTGGATTGGTCCTTTTTGTTTTTATTTCTTATAAAAATATGTTGATTTAGAATTTGACCGGTGGCAATCATCTATTTTTGGTTGATTTGCATTGGAACCCCGCATTGGAACTGCAAGCATCGGACAGAATCCATCGGTTGGGTCAGACGAAGGATGTGTTCATCCACAAGTGGGTGGAGGGGCAACAACTTTGTTGATGAAACAAACGTCCCCACCTGACCGTATTTTTCCAGATTTGTATGCGATTCGACCATTGAACAGCGCGTTTTTGAGTTGCAAGAGAAGAAAAAAGCCATGGCTACTTCAGTTTTGGAGGGGTAAATTAATTGATTGACTAAATACTTGGTGCCAGTCCTACTCGCCGATGGACAACTCGGCGAAGGACAAATCGCCGATGGTCCAATTTTTTGCTGGATAACTTCTTGTTCTAGACTAATTTCTAAATCTTTATTATTCGAAAGATCTTCATTTATATTTTTAATATAATACTTTTGCTTGTTTATAGTTTCTAACATGATCTTTTGAATGACCCATGTTTGTAGAAATTAACTGACAATGAGAAGTTATAGACCAAAAATTGGACCATCGGCGAGTAGGCGCTACGCCAAACACTCCCTATTTTTAACAAAAAAAATATTCGAATTTTTAAATAGTAGAAACAAACTCAGAGCTTTATTGGGGTCGATGATACGAGTCGTATCCTTTCTACTCAATTTCGACCCGCCGAACCCGAATTCGAATAAAAGTTTTCAAAATCGATCATTAAAAGTTTAATAACAAAAACAACTTTATTTCGAAATTTAGCGCTGCAAAAAAGTTGGGCAATTTGAGTAAGGATGATGTGATGTATTTGTTCGAGTTGGAGAAGCGCCCAAACACCCAACAGAACGGCGGCCAATCTCAGAAGCCGACGACGAGTTCCCAAGTGTAGTAAAGGAAGGAACGACGATCTCCGCCTATTAATGGAGCATTCCCATCCATACATATTACACATTCCGACCCTTCGGCTGTATATCTTGCAATATCGTGCATTATGTCTTTATGACTGACTTCATTTACTTCATTTGTCTGTGTGCTTTCGATATGCATTGAAATACGGTAAAACTTAAATTGCTGCTGACTGTTCGTAGTTTTTGCTGCCAATTGCCCAATTCCGTTGTTAGGCGTCTTATCACATTTTTGGTCCCCCTTTATCCACCCTCGCGACCTTCGCATTATTTTGACTATTATTCCGTTATGGTAAACAGTGCCCTGATATCAACAACAATCCAATTAAGTGTAAACAAACAATTTCCTGATAATAAAGAAATATTTAAAGCTTTGTCTGCTTTGCCTTGCCTTATCAGTTTTGTCGTCCTTTAATTCGTTCCTCCTCATTCTGCTGTTTCTTTCTCTATTTTCTCAATTTACTATTTCAACAAATGCCTCTCATGCACAATTGCATCACGGCGGGCAGTCGCCATTACTTCCTATTCTTATGCTTAGGCATCATTCTGCTGATGGCCGATTATGGACAGTCGATGCGCCAGCAAGCGGTGGCAGCCCGAGGCCAAATCCGTTGTGGGAACAGACCCGCGTCGGGGGTTAAAGTGAAGGTAGACAGACGCTTAATCCACATTTGGAGAAAACCAATTTCAAAAGTTGTTTAATGGCCTTAACTTGATTGCTTACAATGCCTCAACAACAGATTTCGACACCAAATTTGGTGAAATTGTCTGATTAGATTATAAACCTATTTGACTCAAACTTCAATAGAGCCATGTTTTGAGCATAGATTCCGGATACTCGTTCAGTTGGGCAATCCTCCTAAGACGATTCCAGAAATCTCTGACACGTACTAGAGATATGATTTGGGTCTGGAGGGGCTACTCGCTGGCAAAATCCATTTTTAGGGATGATTTTTTTTCAGTTATGGGACGAAGATGATGGGCCTGACCCAGACGATGTGTCGGTTCACTTCCATTGAGCAAATGATTCATAATAAAATTGTTCTCTTTAGGCTTGACGAGGGATTCAGCGACACGGCCGGGTCATTCCAGCTGAGTGGGTCAACCCGTGAATTGACGAACATCGACCCGGTGTTGAAGATTTGTTAGTGATGGGGATTGGCACTTTTTTTTATTGGCTAAAAAAATAGATCATGACTGTGATGACGGGATCATGCCCGGTAAATTGTTTTATCTAATGGGAAAAAATACACTGGGAGGACGAGGGAGTGGAACAAGCCCATCACGATGGAGAACAAAGCCTAAACACGGAAACTTCTTGTAGGACAACGTAAAGTGAAGCTGCGCATTCCCAGCCAATACATAACCAACGGCGGATTGGCAAGACGAACATTCGACATGTAAGGGCAACAGAACAATTGCTTATTTCGATACTCAATCATCATCTTACAATAGCGGAATACTCAATTTGGAGACGGTCTTCGCTGGGGAGGAAAGGGACCTCATCTGAGTGGGAAAGACGAAACAATCGAAGCAATGAATGGACAAAGACACTCGTGGAGTTTAGCTCAAAGCAATTATGAAACACACAAAATAAACACTTAATTAATTCACACGATTCATTTAAAAATAAAACATCATCAACAACGGAGGGGCCATCGAATACATAAATAAGATAATCTGACGAAATGAATGAGATCGGCATTTGATTGATTGTGAGATGAACCGTAATGCTTCTTCTGTCTGCTATCACTTAGAAAAGTTCACGAAGAATTCGGACATGAAATGTCCTTCTACCAATTTGTTCGTTCCCATTTTTTGTGCCAAAGTGAATTGCTAAAATTTAACTTAATTGGAGTTTTCAGCGATGCGTGCCCCATTTTCGCACGTTCTCTGAATTTGTCTGTGCACCTTATCGTTGCAGAGGTGAAGCAGAACTGCGAATGAATTTGTGACTGTCAAATTCCGCTTCGTTATTCCCTTCAAAAAGTTTGGGACTTGCGCGAACAATTCTCTACTGTTGATGCCGTTGGCGTCCACTTTCGTGTTCTGTAAGAATGGCATCGTTGTGCAAATACAAAATGAAAATGTAATTGATTTGGCGTTGTCCACCTGCTGAACGACTTCACTTTGCACCGCCTCGCCGTTGTCCTCAACCGCCTCGCCGTTGTCCTCAACCGCCGCTGGCGTTTTCCTACCATCGCCATTACCAATTTGAACAACACCCAACGATTCAGCCACAGATGAACAGGACGACATATCAAACTCATCATCATCAGGTTCTTCCTCTTCCATCAACATGTCAGCGTCCGAAGAACCTTTCTAAAATGGCAACAGAAGTAAGCGATATACATTCTAACGATTTGATACCTCAAATTTAGAAGAAATGACTTTCAGCATTGCTTTCTTGACGTTTGAAACATTGAAATTCGTTTGGTAGTATATTTGCTTTATATCTCTGAATATATGTATGCGTTGGTGTGAGTGAATGAGTCTCTTTCGCCTCCCTCTCGTTAAACGCCCACCTCACCTCAGAGTGATATTGTTCAGAAATCCGAACCCGTAATCCGACTCGTCTTCCTCCTCATTATCAAGCCTGTCCTTTTGTCCGCGACTCCCTTCGAGTGCTGTTGAGTGTGGAGAACCCATGAATTCGATGTCAGCCGGCACCTCGTCCCCGAGAGTGCCGTCCCATTCGCGTCCTCCCCCGTCCTCGTCCACTGAAAGACTGTCCCCCGCGGCATCCGCCGCATTTTGACCCATGGTCAATTCGAAGTAAAGCTTGTTAAATTCATCGTATTGTTCATTGACGGGAGGAGGCAGTGAAAATGGAGGGAGCATGTGGAGACGATGGATGAGATGGACATTTTTAACTGCCCCATCGATTGGGAAGAATGACCAAAGTCCGACATGGCCCTTAACCAAAGTGACTAAGGATTGTAAATGCCCCTGGCCGAAACCCAACCGAATTTTTGGCCGTAACTTTTTTGTTAGCAGGTCATTTTATATACACTGGTAACCAACCAATCGAAAGCGAGGTTGTTTAAAATAGCGTGCGGCTAATGAATTTTCGATATGTACCGCGGTGTCTTTACTTCCTCGGACATTCTTTCCCACCGTTTCTTAGGGAAATAGCACTTGCTGTGTCAAACCAAAATGTTACCTTGAAAAAAATGCGTGCCCTGAAGAGATTGACCGGGTCGTACGCCATCGACTCGATCTGTTTGGCCTTGTCTCTCATCAGTCTCCTGTTCACATTTGGCGGCAGCAGTTGGGTGCCGTCATCGAAGTCACCGTCCAACTCCAACCTTTTCTTGGCCATCGATGTTTTCTGAATGTCCGCGATTGCACTCTTCACAAATGTGCTGACAATTCTTTTCGGAATCCAACACATATCGTCCGCAATTCCGCCGTTAATGTCCTCAAAATCATTTGCCTTTTGTTGACGACGCTTTGTTAGGGCTAAATTTTTGTTCACCGTAAATGATTTTATACAATAAATTGTTTGTCAGTGTTTATTAAGCAATCAACAAAAGTGCCTTTTGTGGTTCCGGTTTCGTTATTTTGCCGTTTTGTTTTGCCTTTTTTGACTCGCATTTGATCAGCTGCTAGATCATTTTGCAAATTTTGATCACCCTAAAAATCAAATAAAACAAAAAAGTAAAAGTAAAGGCCACCATCCAATGAGACGCGTCCTCAATTAGTGTGTTTTTCAATGGGACAAAATCGTCTGTTTGCGTAGGTGGCAAAAGATTTTCGTCGATCAATCGGCCAATTTGCTCTTCGTCAATGTCTTCAGTTTGACCCGCCAATTGCTTCTCTCGTTCAGCCTATTTTGAGTTTGGTTTTAAGTGACCAATTTATAAGTGTCAAGCAATGCCAGTGGCAAGTGCCCACCAACCACTTCCATGCCGAATGCTTCTCCCTCTCTCTTTGGCACATTTGTCGTTGGCATTTCTTCCCTCTCCTCGCGCATTTCATGTTCAGAGGTTTCATCGAGCTCATTAGCAGTTGAGCCTATAACCAAATCAATCGCAGCCGGCGGATTGGCATTGCCTTCATCAACGACATCCATTTGATGCAAAGACAATACATCGTCGGCTTGATTCTGAATTCAAAGTTCGATTGTTTCAAAGGAACACATTAGCCTTGTCCCTTTCCTTTCTCCACCTCAATTTCATGTCTATCATTATCGCCACCAAAAGCATCATCGTCATCTCCCTCCATTAGTTGTCCGAAATTTTCTCGCGTTTGAAAGTCGACTATCGGCACATTATGCTCATCATCCGCGCAGATTTGAGTGAGGATTGCATATTCAGAAGGACGTTTGGACTGAGCACGTTCAACCGCACAGTTTGTCTGATCGATTGTATGTCGTTGTTCATCAGCCGAAGTGGCTGATAGATGCTTGACCAGCGATGGAAACTGCCGTGACGGTTCGTCACCCGGCCAATTGGTGTGCAAAATAAGAAAATTGCCTGACAAATGGGACAACCGAAATGGATAAAAACGGAAGCGGGAGGGAGAGTGAACGAATGTGTGCGCGAGAAGGAGAGAAATATAAAGGGAGGAAAAGGGCTTCAACTAATTATCACCGACTACAAACTGACCATGGTCGTTCATCAAAACTTCGTTGCTGACCAAACTCCGAGCCGATCCCTCTTCAAAATTCTTGGAAATCTTTCTAAAGAAGCATTTGTTGGTACAGAATATTCCATAAAAGAGTAAAACCTATAAATAGGATCCTCAATAGAGAATTGATTGTCCTTTCGGTCCAACGATCCCTGAACGGCCCCAACGCGTCGTTTCATAACGGGAGCACTTATGTCTTTTGCTAATTGTTCAAACAAATCGCACAAATCATTTTCGTCATTCCCGAAGAGTTTGGAGGTAGCAAATCGCTTCCAAAGTCCCTCGGCCAATCGACGCGTGTCCCGTGTGATTTGTTTGGCCTTCTCCGACAGATTTGACGACTTCAGAATTTTGTCTTGGTCCCCTTTGCCTCTCGCATCGGCTCCGTCTTCATCGGATGTGGCCTCTGTCCCGAAGTCCCCTCCGTCGTTGTTCAAGTCGTCTGCTTCATCCCCATTCCGGTCGTTTGCCTCCCCATAGCTCCCGTTGTCTTTCAATTCGACGCCTCTTTCTATGAAATGCTATCGAATGAGACGGAGATTCTTTTTGTGCACCCACCGCCACCAGTCGCTGAGAGAACTCTGTAGCAGGCATCTGAACGGTGGGACTGACGACAAGACCGTATCCAGAAAAAAATTTTAGGGAGGGGGCGGAAATTGGTAGAAAATTAATAGTTTCCTTTCTCCAAAGGAAAGAAAAAAAGCTTTTCGGGGGGAGGGGGTGACGAGCATGCCTCGGGCGAATGCAAGCAAAAACGTACCGTAAGTGTTGTCCACACGAAACGCATAACATTTGGCGCTGGCTGAAAAGTTATTTGAATAGCAATGTAAGGCGAGCGACTGACCGTCCAGCACAGTGCCAATGCTGTGAAGTGACTCCACTTTCACAGCTGCCATCAGTCCTTCCAGAATAGGCGTTTCGAAAGCATTCATAACATTTAGCCTCTGAAAGAAATTGGAGTTATAAGGACAAAAGAAAGTGACGAACAAATGAGTCGTCATAATAACCTTCTAATCAGGGATCCTACTTGTATTTATTTTTAAGAAATATACGGATTTGGAGGGACCAAATTTTACAAAGAAATGCTTATTTTAACGTGTACTTATTTGAGCCAAATGTATTTATTTTCGGAATCAGTCTTTTGTTAGGCAAATTCTTAATAAAAAAAAATTAAAGATAATAGGCACCGCCGAACCAATTCCTCTTAATATTTGTTTTTGGAACACCGTTTACACAAAATTTTCTGACGGCGTCTATCGGCCCCAAACCCGCCACAAATAAAATATTTTTTTTTTTGTTTTCAAGCCCCTTAACAATTATTGTGGTTAGAAAAATGTTACAAATGCTGTTTCTTGTTGATGAAATGTAATATTAAGGCCTCAAAACAACCCTTTAAAAATGCATCTTATTTTCGACCCATAATCTTATTTTTGACCGGTGATTCCTTACTTCGGGAAAATTTTGATCGGATATCGGTAATAGTTAAGATGGTTGCCCCCATTTCTTGGAGATCTTATAAATTTAAAAAGTCGTTAAAACATGTTTTCAGGGGTTTTATAGGTCGCTGATTCGATTACGACATCCATTTCGACTGAACTCTAATCAACCATTTAATTTCAGTCACTTTCAGCTTAAAACGTCACCGACCTTGCCCATATATCCTTTCAAACTCTCCGCCACCCGCTTGTTGGCTTCATATTCAGCGTCAACTTGCTGCATCTAACCGAAGGACGATGATTTAAAGTCAAAACATAACATTATACATACAATATTTTGTGTAATTGCAAATTCAGAAAAAAAAACAATTATAAAAAAATGAAAATTTATTTGTTTGAAACCGAAAAAAGTGATAAGAAATAACATTATGCATTTGTTTGCGCATTTTGACCGTAATTAACAGTAGTCCCGTCCAGCTTCATTTTGTCGCTTGTGTTGTCCTCAGGGCACATAACCCAACGAAATATTCAGCTACTTCGGAACCAGAAATGTTTTTAATGAAGGAATAATAAATGGCCATACCCAAAGGAGAATAAGAGAAAGGCATCCACAACAGCCACTGCTTTGTTTCGAACGTTTCACAGCCTTTCATGTCATCGAATCAGTGCTGACAATGCGCGCGATAAAATCTGTGATTTTTTCCACTGACACGGCTAAATGGGAAATTGGCCTTGG
Source organism: Heterodera carotae (assembly GCA_024500135.1). Classification (NCBI taxonomy): domain Eukaryota; kingdom Metazoa; phylum Nematoda; class Chromadorea; order Rhabditida; family Heteroderidae; genus Heterodera; species Heterodera carotae. The sequence continues at coordinate 11,496 of JAKKIK010000686.1, read as the reverse complement.
ATTGACTGAGGTAAAACTGACAATTGTAAAGGCGAATTTGGTCCATTTGTCGGTCGTACTCCGCCAAACCTTCGTCGGTTGTCAAAACCGAACAAAACAACGTTTTCTTGTCCAAAAGACCCTTCTCACGCACAAATTGCAAACATTCATTCAGAAACCTTTCGCCCGTATGCGAAAGCATTCGAACACGGCCCTCGGGGATACGATTTTGAATCCATCTGAATATGGCTTAATGGTCGCTTGACTCTCTCGCCAATTATCAGATTGTCAACAATTGCCTGATCGCCTCCCGCGCATTATTATTTTCTTTTTTAACTTTGTCCAGTTTAGCCAAAACACTACGCGCAATTATAACAGTTTGGTTCATCGACAACAGCAATTGCTTGACGAGATCCAATTTGTGAAGAAACACGAAGAAATCCGGTGCCACATAGACGGGAATTTTGCTTGCCTTCTCATTCTGAAATTTTTTTTCATCAATCCGTGCTGAGGTATAATTTACCACCAATTCAGAAATTCACCTATTAACCCAGCCCCCCCCCCCCCCCCTCCAACCTCGGAGCAGAAAAAAACGCCGCCGCCACATAAAACGCCGACGGCCTAACTTTAAGATCCATAGCGTTTGCTAAGTCAATTGTTTCAAATTTGGTATTATTCAAATGATCTGCATCTTTAGAAGATAAGAATAAGCAGAAGCTAACACTAAGCAATAGCACGACTATCGAAAAATTAATATAAAAAACCTTGAAAACCTCATGATTTTCTGATTTTACCACCTATTTATTATTGTCTTAATTAGCTTCTGCTTATTTGTATCTAAAGATGCAGAGCATTAGAATAATACCAAGTTTTAAACAATTGACGGCGGCGTTTTTGGGTGCACGCCCCAACCCCCCCCCTCTTCATTTATGTAAAAAGCCCCACCTCTTCCGTCACGTGTTGAAAATGCATTTTAGAAAATGCCTCTATCGGTCTGAACTCCTTTTCCTCTGTCAAATTGCTGCTCACTTGGAAGAATTTGTCGAATGTAATTGCGAATTTTCGATTTTTGAGAAAACGACGAACAAAATAAACCGTATTTAAACACTTTTCTTCCTCTGACGCATCCGAAAATGGACCGTTTATCGACCACTGAGTAAAAAGTTTTGACACTTCAATTTCATTGGCATCATCTTTCAGCATTAATGTACGAAATTTAGGCAGCAATTCATTCAAAATGTCCACTAAGGTTTTAAGCAAATTTTGAAATTGCTAAAAACTTTCATTAATTTACACAACAAGCAATGAGTTAACAAACTCACAAATTTCAACGAAACCGGCAATTTCCTGCCAACAAAAAGTGCTTCAGTGCGATCCAAAAATTCGAATATTGATGTAAGCAATTGCCAAGCAAAATCCCCTCCAAATTGCAATTCGTCACCACCATTTTCATTTTGGCGCCCGAAATTTGCATCGGAAGAGTCACTTGACGAGGACGACGACTTTCGCTGCCTTCGTTTTTTGACAAATTGTTCTTCCTCTTCTTTCAAATTGCACTGTTCAAGTTGCCTCTCAACTTCAGCCAGCAACAAAGTCCATTTACGATAAAGAAAAGAAACTGCACATCGGAATTTTTCGTCGTCATCTTAAATGTTTGTTATCATATAACAAAATAATGAGACGAAAGACAAATACTTAACCATCGTTTAACAGCGCGTAAATTGCAGCCAATGCGAACATATGGACGAGTTTAACCGCAGTCAAATGGTCGGATTGCAAAATTAAAGCATCAAAAAATTCATCAAAACGTTTACGCTCTTCTTCAAATGTTGCTCGCCTAAAATTTTTAACAATTTAATCGGTTACCTTTTTAAACTTGCCCAAAATTGAAAATTGTAATGTCCACGAGGCTGAACAGGCAAAAAGACGAACGATGCTTAAATTCATTTTGCTTAAGTGCACGCAAATTCTTTAATGCATGAGTGAATGGTTTGGACACAATGCACGCACGGAGAAACAGAGATATGGCTTGTTCTAAGTCATTTTCCTTCATTAGCAGGGCCAATTGATTGAATGGATGTCCATTTTCGGGGTTCAGTAGCAGTGCCTCTTTGTAACATTCGACAGCAGCTGTTAACTCTTGAACACTTTGGTCGACAGTCGTATAGGAATATCTGTGGAGATCCCCCAAATTGGTGAGCAAAGTCGGGTGGATGTCATCAAATTGACCGAGAAGCGAAGAAATAGTCGCAATGCTTGCTGTGATAAACTGGCTAATACGGGAGCGGTCCTCGTCATCCAAGTCACCAACCGATTTATACAAACGAATCGGTTCGTAAAAACAGTTGTTCCACATTAAATCAACTGATTCCCGCCGAAATGTTTCACACTTCATCAATTTTAAGCATTCTTCATAGATTCTAAAAGTAATAATGGATTGAGCAATTGCAAATACAGGTACTTGTCTAGTTTACTTAACAATTTTTTGGCTAATTTAAATTTAAAAAAAGATGTTTTAAACAAGTTATTGGGGGTTTTCGTGGTCGCAGAACACGAATACGGCAACCAATCCGACCCATTCCAAACCCCAGATTTTAATTCGAACCAAAAGTGAAGATCAAATCAAATGCATTAGGACGTTAATACTTGAATTAAGCATGGAAAACTCACTTTTTTTAATTTGAAAAATGGCAAAAAAAATTAACGTAAACTAGACAAGTACTACCCAAATGTAAATTGATTCACTTTTGTCGTCCTGGTGTGATTTTCTCGTCCTCAAATAAATCCTCAACATCTGATATTTTGGACAGAGTTTTTGCCATGGCCTTGACGAGAAATTTGATTGAGCTGAATTATGGCATAATTTTTACAAACACGGGAAATAAAATTTGAAGAACCGAAGCAAAGCAATTGGGTCCGATACAGCATTCTTATCAACTGCCGAATTCAAATGGTCCATTTTCAATATACACGCCACTCACTTTGGCTTTCTAAAATTAAAATCACAAATGTCTTTGTTAAATTAAATTAAAATAATGTGTATGTAGATAAAAATAAATATGTAAAACAAATCTCGTTTTCATAATAATTTATTCTAAATTTGAATAATTATAATGAGCCGTGATGATGGCTTTTCACCTGGCATTTGTTCTTCCAATATTCGCAGATTGTTGGGCGCACCGCCATCTCTATCACGAGATGCTATAGGTAAAAAAAGAATGAGTTTGCCATTTTATACCACATACTGCTAATGGATTGTTTTTCATGGTAAAATAGCAAAGTCAATACAAACGGAACGCGACAACGAAACATCAAACGGAACAGAATGCAGCGGCGACGAAAGCGATACTGCAAAAACGGCGGATGAAACAGAAGGGGAAGCGAAACAATCGCAACACGACGACGAAGAAGGAAATGCGACACCGACGCCTTCAGCTGACAAAAGACAGAAGAGGAAAAAACGACGCATCCATCTCACTGCTCAGGGATTAAAGGCAAAAAGGAAGGCCGAACGAAGGGAGAAACTGATGGCAGACAAAAAGAACGAAGTGGGGCCACTCATTTTGAAAAGAATAATTGAGAAATAAATAAACTCCTCAAATTGAGGTGCAGGACGACAACAGCAGCTCTGCAGAAGCACTGCCAGGCAAAAGTTCTCCACCTTCGCTTGTAAATGAAAAGGAACTTCTTAAAGAACCGCCGCAACAAAAAGTGAAACCTTCTCCCAACACTTTTACACCATTTCAGCTTCTCTGTGATAATTTAATTCGCAAGTTTATGGCCAAAGACCCCGAACAATATTTTACACATCCCGTAACTGAGTAAGTGAATGAATGTCTTTTGAATTCTCTTATTTAACCAATTTTAGAATGGAAGCGCCGGGATATCACTCAATTGTTGAATGTCCAATGGCTTTTTCGACCATCCAAGAGAAAATAGACACCGATGCATATTCGAATTTGGAACAATTCAAGGCGGACATTGCTTTAATTTCTGACAACGCAATGTTGTACAACAGTGCCAGCAGCATTTATTATTTGGCAGCACAAAAATTGACATTTTTGGCTAAATATTACTTTTCGGAGAAGTACCTTTTGTTTCTCTTTTATTCGTTGCCCTTTGGAAAAGATTTAACGGAAGACAATCTTGGGATACGATTGAGCAGAAAAGAGAAGCAACATCCAAGGCAAGAGCTTTTTGTTAGTATGGAAACAGTATCATATTTGCAAGAGAAAAAAATGAGCACATTGAAAAATAAATATACAGCCTTCATTTAAGTGACGACCCAAATGTCCAGGGAGTATTGAGTTCAGCGCCAGTCAAAATAAAGGTACTTTATCAACCAATGTTTTACTATATTTGGAAACTTAGGTTATAGAGCGCTATATGCGTTCCATGAATTTTTATGCGACCCATTATGCTTAATCAATAGACCTGTCAAAGTATATCAACGCATAAAAAACCGTGGGACACATTTTGTGCACTAAACCAAACTTTTTGACCAAAACAAACACAGGAGCTTCTGACCAAACGAAGGCCATGCCAAATTGCTTATTTGGACACTAAAGAAGGAGCATTTGCTCTCAATATTTTAACCGCAACCACGGGACCGACACTTGCCGACCGTGTAAAGCCATTGGGCAGAGGAAATCCCGGCGTCTGTGCGCCATTCGAGCCGCGTATGTGCTCTGATTATTTAATCTCTTACACAAGCCCTGGGCCCTTTGCCTCCTTTGCGCCTCACTTCGACATGACTTGGGCAACGATGTCCAAACGCGACAGCGATCTACTCCTTTCTTGTTATGGCGACAGAGGTACTGTTCGAACTACATATTTTGCATGGGGTTTCCTCTTAAGATAATGTGGCGGATGCAGTTGCACTCCGACAAATGGCATTGAATTCAGGGACAATGGCGTCAGATTTGGTTGAGTCCATACTAAATGTAATTTAACTGAAGGAGGCATTAATAATGAATGATCTCCCTCAAGTAGCTCTAACTATCCGCCCGAACCTTTGTAGGAAATTTTAGAGGAACAAAAATATATGGAAAAAAATGTCACAATTTGTTTGGGTTAATCCTTTTTCCCGAACTCAGAGATAGGGGTTTGAATTGGATTGGACTTTTTGATATCACTTTATTTCTCTCGATTAGCGATGGACGAACGAATTGTAGGATATAAAACGGGAGGACGACAGTCTTCCGCGGGGAAGGGTTTTCTTATGTTTCTGGGAAATTAGGCTGAATCATAAAGGACACTCAGTGTGGGGAGCAACGGTGGAAGTGATCGGGAGAGCGGATGTGGGAAGGGGAATTTTCTGGCAACAATTGGGCACTGCGGGTTTTGCCATCTTCCATTCTGGCATCAATGGCAGGGTCATGCACGAAAAGGGCGTCCGATGGCGGAGGCCTCAAAAACCCTGGACTTCCAGTCCCGTTGAACCCTAATTTCTGGCTCTGCTTAAGAGCTTTAAATTAGCGTCACTTTTCACTTTCATAAATTAAGGATCTCACTGAAAACGAACACTCAAAAACTCATACAGTGTTAGAGAATATCGACGATGGAGAGGTTCACAAACACAAATTATTTTTTCTTTCAATTGGACTTTTTGTTAGATGTTTGAACGCCCTTCTTCTGTCGGGCATCGTTTACACAAAACCGGCAAAATGATTGAGGTATCGACACCAAACCACTGCTCTGATTATATGCATAAACAGGCAGATTTGTAAGGGGGCTTCAGCTTCCGAAATCAAAAAAAGTTTTCCTAAAGGAATTTTCATGAGTCATACAATATATCAAAGAACTGAAACCATTGAGATAAATTGACCCGGTGGTGTTTATGCACTGTGTTTTGAGTTTTTTATTTCTAATATCCCCAATGATTGTGGTTTTGGTCAGGAATTTAAAAGTTGCCAGGGGAGAGGATAGGTTCCCTCATTAAATTTCAAAAAATAATTTTTCTCGACACGATTTCTGCTGACAATGAGCATGCAGCTCTTTTTGTATTTCAATTTTGGCGAATAAAAAAAAGTATTTTAGTATATTTATACTTCCTTGATATAAAGCTAGAGAGATTTAGGCTATTTTTATCGCGTTTTTGATCGTTTTAATTGAGGGTACCGAGTATCGGGATATTTCTGGTACCGAGCAGCCCTTCTAAATACCGACTTTTTCTCTCGCACCCTCCCGAAACTCAAGGTCTGGTTATTACTATGGTGTGATTCAAATTTATCCCAAGGAATTGGCTTCTATGCAACACCATCGTCTCAGCAAATCAGTACAACCGACACTTTCCGCAGTGACCAAGCCGGAGGAAAATGAAGTGCACTTGGCCGAAGATATTGTGCAGGAGTTGGGACAGCATGTCGTCCAATTGGGTGCCAAACCCGGGGATTTAATTCAATCCCCATCTCTGCACCAAGCACATGGATTGGATGTCGATGATTACAATGTGCTTTCTGAGTTCTTAGATGTTTAGTTCATATCATCAATTTCGACATCACATCCCTTCTTAATTTTGCATTTCAATAATGCGTGAATTTGATTTTAATGAATTCATAAAGATCGTAACACAATTTAATTCAATAGGCTTTTTGAATATGGAGTCTGGACGCACTCGTCGCTTGCATTTTTGTAAAAACCGACAGGACAAGCACAAACAAAGCCTCCATTCATGTTCAAACAATGCTGCCCTGAATCAAAATGAAATATTCAAGGCAAAAAGGCGATGACAAAAGTGCTAACCGTAAGGACAACTTTCGTATAGGCATTCGTCTAAATCCACGCATTGGAGCACGTCGAAGCGATATATCTTAAGGGGACTCAATCTGCTATTGTACCTGTCGTTAATGACATAAATACATTCGTTTTGTCTATTCCATTAGCGGTCGCACAAGCACAACTCAAATTCCAGCGATTCTGCTGAAAACATGAAGAAAATTAAAGAATCAATAGTTTAGCTGTTAATTTGTTGCCATAATCGCATCAAAATCTTCGTTGAATGGACTTTCCAAATCTGGAAACAAGGTATTCTGCTTGATTGATACTCAAACGCCCGACTGACAACAGTAGTGCGTGTTCACATCATCAGTTTCTGAGGTTGAAGATGACATTGTCGTTGGCTCGGTTGTCGTTGGCTCCGTTGTCTCATCGTCGCTTTTTTCCGTCGTTTTGAATTCTTCCTCCTTTTTTGCTTTACCTTTGAAGTGCTTCGCTACCGTTCTTTCGTCAAGATGTTTCACATTCTTAACTTTTTCTGTTTAAATGGTTAAAAGTCCAAAGAGACCATGGCACAAGCGGAGTAAGTACAAAAGCCAGGATCGAGTTTGCTTCTCGTGCGGTTCGTATTAACACTGCCTGGAAAAAACCGCAAACTTTTCCGGCCACAGCACGGATCAGGGCAGAAACTAAACATTTATGGGAACAAATTCGAATGCACTCAGTTAAGGCCAACCTAACATCGGCACATTCAAAGTCCGTCTGGTTTAAGAAAGTATCGATAGGATCCGATTGAGAACCTTCGGCTTTAGTCGAAATTTCGGGCGAATCGACAAACTGACGGAACGGAACAGCAGGCCACTAATAAGGAAATTGAATAAATGCACAAAAATGGCAAACAAAAATTACCAATTTAATTTGATGGTCTTCAATGCCGTAAGAACAAAAGGGAAGACTTTTCAATACACTTAGCTTATTTTTGGTAAGGAAACAGAGCAAATAGGAAACGGACATGTCAAAGCTAAAGCAAGCAGAAGGGAGGGAAAGACCAACGAATGAATGAATCCATCGATAAGACTGACCGACCTGAATTTAGAATTAGAGACTCGCCGAGCAAAATCATCGACGCTAAATGAAAGGAATGAACTGAATTACGTACTGTACATATAACAGCGAAAGTTACTCGAGTTGCAACAATTCCGAAGTCTGCTGGTCCTTTAGTGGAAACATAAACTTAGCCCTCCGTTGAATGCTGTCAAAAATTTTAGTGACACAAGCCTAAGACGAATTAATTAATATTATGAGCATTCCACGGGAAAATCCAAACGTGGAAATTGGGGATCATCAAACAGATTTTATATAAATCACGGTGGAAGCGCACAGGCGGTTGGGGGAAGAAGGAATCGAAGCCACGGTGACCTGAACAAAGCAATTACAGCAGAAAGGGGCGACCACAAGCATATATAGGTGATTGTCTAAAGTTGTTTGTCATTCCATTAAATTTCAATATTTAGTACCAATGATCGAAATTGGTCGGTAATTGCTATTACCGGTTATTGGAGAAGCAATCGAAGAACGATAAAGTCGCAAATAAAGAGCTATCTTCCCTAGTTTCGAGAGCAATGAACGAGCGAAATGCGAATGAACGTCCCGCAGCGAACTAAAAAAACATTTGGATAACACAAAACAAACAAAAAAAAAAAAAACTTCAGACCTTTCTAGTTTTTTCGTATAATTAAGCCCGAAAACACTCAAATCCAACTCATTGTCACTTTCATCTTCCGAATTAACAGTTTTTTCCAAATCTTCAGCACCGTAAACCATCGCAGTAACGGACAACAATAAGCAAACAAACAAATAAATATGAAAGGAGAGAAATTGCATGGCCCTACTGACTGTTGCTTGTTGGTGCTGCAGGGAAACTGACAGTTCAACAGTGAAGAAAAACAAATTTAAATATTAAATAAACTAAACATTTGCATATGTATAAGATAAAGTACATAAGAATGCAAATTTTATTTAAAATACACAATGTAATACATGTATCAATTTGATTACAAAGATCATTGAAACGGAATCGGACAGTACAAAGATCATTGAAACGGAATCGGACAGTACAAAGATCAATGAAACGGAATCTGACAGTACAAAGATCATTGAAACGGAATCGGACAGTACAAAGATCATTGAAACGGAATCTGACAGTACAAAGATCAATGAAACGGAATCGGACAGTACAAAGATCATTGAAACGGAATCTGACAGTACAAAGATCATTGAAACGGAATCTGACAGTACAAAGATCATTGAAACGGATCGGTTGGTCGGGCGGAGGACGGACGGCATGGCAAAAGTGCTGCTGCTGGTCAACGAATGTTTGCTTCAATTCAGTTGCTTGCATTGGTGCCGTTGTTGGAGGTGACATTTCGTTGTCGAAGTGCAAAAGGAAGCAGCAGCAAGAGGAGCAGCAGCAGTAACAGAACAAATATTGCGGCCGCGGGCAATGCGACGGAATGGGGCGACGCCAACGGCGGCGACTCCCTAATCGCAGTGGTCAAATTGCTTGGGAGCCCATTCCCGCCGGCTATTGTTGCCGATTGGTCGTCAGACGTCCTGTCCATTCCGTACAAATCGGCACCGAAGGAATACTCGCAACGGTGGCCATGGAAGCCCGAAGAGCAGCTTAAAATTGGAAAATGATCCACCAAATCGCTCTTAATCTTGAAAAACATGCCGACACATTGGCGGCCGATGACCGCGACTTGAGCCCATGGACAGGTAACAGTCGCCTCCGTTGAAACAGTAACTCTGAGAACGGTAGTTGTTTAGAAGAGTAATTAACAATGTTATTTATATGTCATCACCTCGCAAAATGTTAAAAAAAAATTAATTTGAGGTTTATGTCGCTATAATACATAATTGCCATAAGTCACATGACATTTGATGGCAAAGCAATGATTTTTAAAACTTTAATCCTTTTACGTTTTAATAAAACCAAACACAAAAAAGTCAAGCAGTATTCATAAAAGAATGATCAATCATCGTGTTAGAGGTTAATTGATATTGATCAGTATTAAGCGATTCCAAATCACGTTTTGGATAACCCAAAATGTCTCATAGTTTTATATAAAAGAATTATTGATATGATGTAAATCTAAAATCTATGACTTGCGTCACCAGTAAGAAATCGGCAAAGTGGTATAGCCTAAGTGGGATTTGAACCCACGACCTTCATCCAATCCGTGGACAGCTCTTCCTCTGAGCTACCAGGCCCATTAGCCGCTTCTCTTAAAGAATCTTATCAACCCCGCGATCGATCACAATCCTTACAATGTGAAAAGACCATCACTTTCGTGATCAGAGCGATCTTGCTAAAAAAATTTTCACCAATTTAGAGAAGGGGTGGCATAACTTGGAAGTACTAGAAGAAGCTTTTGAGAGAGTTGTTTAACTGACTTTTCCAAAGTGCGAAGGACACGGCAAAGCATTTGGGGCAAGTGTCCTAATTAATTAATTAATATTTACAATAAATAAATAAAAATCAATTCATTCACCAGTCTGTGCCTATTTTGTTGGTCGTTTCCTCTTCCGCTGAATCGGTATTTTCTATCGTTTTTTTGACCGTAAAAGGAGAGATTGTGCTCCAACTTTCGGTGACTGCTTTAAGCGTTGCCGGAGGCATTGGAGAAAAATGTGCCGTTGACAACGAACAAAAAGAGATGAACGAACTTCCGCTAATAATAATAATTATTGGAATTTCTGTCCTAATTGGGAAAAGCCGAAACTAACAATTGTGCTGACTGATTAATTCGTCAAATGTGCGCGAATGAAAAGCGGATAAGTAAAAACGGGGCAAATGGATGAAGTGATTAAACGGCTGATTGGAATGAATTGATCGGAGGGCGGGGGCGGCGTTTTTGCTGATCAATTAGGGACCACAAAACAGCCTTTTGCGGAAGCGGCACACAAAAGAGGAGCCGCCGGCCAATTAATTATTCCGATTGGGAAGGGACCACCCCTTTTGGGGCAATTGAGAATGAACCAACCACACACACAGCAACAACCACAACAATGACCGTAAGGAGAAATGGAATGGACGAGGACGACCATCCAAGTGGAGGGGGGAGGGATTTATGAGGCGTTCAATTCTGTTTGGATTGAAGTGAATGGTGGGGAGGGGGACGGAGAAATGGGAGGGATTGGGATGATGGAGTAAAATGGGCAAATGGATTTGTTGTTTGTTAGTGATTGTTGGTTTTGGAGGGGTGGACGACGAATAAGGATGATCGAAGATACAAAATGGTAAAAATGGGTGACCGCCATTCATTCATTGACAATGAATGAATGAGCTGGGAATGGAATCGGCCGGTCATTCATTCGCTTCAGTCCCAACCCGCTCCCCCCCCCCCCCCTTTTTCTACGAACGGCCACAAAAAGAGCAATTTGCTTCTATCCCATCGCCTTTCGCTGCTTTTTGTCCGCACCACTCGCCTCACTTTCACTGTTTTGGCTATGTCCGACAATTGTGCAACAGGTGCAGCCAATGAATGGGCGGTGGAACAACAGCTTGATGAGAGGACCAGTAAAGAATGCACTGGACAGAGGGTAAGAGAGCGGGAGGGGAAGGTAAGATAGGGGGAAGAGTAAGAGAGCGGGGAGGGGTAATATAGGGGAGGGGGAAAAGTGGAGGGGGATAGATAGGGGGAAGAGGTAAGAGAGCGGGGAGGGGTAATATAGGGGAGGGGGAAAAGTGGAGGGGGATAGATAGAGGTAAGAGAGCGGGGAGGGGTAGTATAGGGG
>JAKKIK010000685.1:0-25194 GCA_024500135.1 Heterodera carotae | reverse complement strand
CGGCCATCACTGCGCGCGCAGTGATGACCTTTTCTTTTTTTTTTACTTTTCCCAGCTAAGAATACGACATTTTTTTTTGCTCCCGCCCGCCATCCGTAAGAGATTTTTTGAATGTGGGTCGGCGGTGCCGATAGGCGCCGCCGAGAAGATTTTGAAAAAAATAGCCAGGTTTCTTAAGGAAAATTCGTCTAAATTCGAGGAAATTTAGTCGAAAAAGACCAATAATAATCAGTAACATGGAAAGGATTATACTGTTGATGGTCGCACAGACCACTAGGACAAATGCGAAAATTTTTCGAATAGTTTAATGAAATTTTAAGGAAACTTTCCTTAATTTTTTTTTCATAAATTTCCTTCCACATAATGGGGAAAAAATACTTATTTATTCGGACGGCGACACTTTTGCCGATAAGCGCCGCCACAAATTTTTTGAAATTCGACAATAGCCTTTTTCATAGATTTTGACACCATTATAAAGTATATATGCAATGAACGAACCGATCTATGGGATTGCCATCCAAAGTGAGTGCAGTGAGCGCAGCAAAAGTGCACAGCTGCGTAATGTGGTCAGCGGTAAGCCGGTTGTCTTGCAAGTTCAACTCCTGCACAATGCCGGACAGCGGTCGCAGATGGAGCAGGCTGTTAAGGACAGTCAAAGTAGGCAGTTTGGGCATTGTTTCTTTTTAATCGCAATTAAATAAATATTATATATTGTACCAATGACCAGTTGGGCAATCCTGAAGAATGGGGGGGGGGGGGGGGGTCCCGACAAAAAAATGTTAAAAAAATTAGGCAGGTCTCTTTTCTGGCCTTAAAAAATGCGCTGCACGAATCTACTCGTAGAAACATATTATTTTTCGTCTATGATTTTTAGTCAAGTACTTGATTTTTTCCAAATTTTCTCCTAAAAAAGCTAAAACATATTACTAGTGGACATTGATTACAAATATGACAATCATTAAGCCGAATTCCGACCCCCTAATCCATATTAAACTAAGAGTAGAAATTTTAATTTCCAAAAATTTGTTTTTTCACAAGATCACTTTAAGGACGAAGGCAACATCAAATGGCCATTTTTGTATTTCCCTTTTTGTGATAAAAATTTTTTTTGAAATGAAATCTACTCTTATTTGTTAGTCTAATATGAATCAGGGGTTTCCAAATCGGAACCCCCATTTTTTAAATTGCCACCATTTGTACAGATAATAAGAAACGAACGAAGAAAGTAAAATATGAATATGCCTATGCGGAGCAGGTTCATTTTTATAGCTGGCAAAATTTTCCCCCCACTTGATTAGTCCAACGCCGGATAATGTCAGCCGGTCACTTTTCGCTTCCAGAAGCAGATCCAATTGACTGTGGCCGGAAGTATTCTTGGTCATTTCGCGAATTATCCTAACTTTGTCAAACATTTCGTCATACATCGCCGAACGTTGTGAATCGAATTGCTAGAAAGAAGAGTTGATGAAATTGAATGGCGATGCATTCACAGTCCACTCGATTCGTCCACCTTCATTCGCTCGCAATTTTTCTCCGCCAATTTCTCCGTCTCTTCCGTAATTCCGTCAAGCGCCAAACGAGCATTCGTTAGGGCGGATACTTCCCACTAAAATTGCAACAAAAAGGGGTTGTACAGAAGTACTCCTTACATTTCGCGCCCTCTTACCCACCGGATTATTCTCTGCCGCAGTTAATTCTTCGCACATCGACGCCAACGAAGCGAGCGCCTCTCTTGGCAACGGTCGAGTACAGCTTGGTGACGGTGAGAAATACTGAATTGTGCTAAATTAAAAAAAGCAAAAAAAAAAGAAGCAATTTCCGTGTAGAAATGCCAATCATCCTCTCCTCTCCCCTTTAGTATTCCCATTTGAAAGGAATTTGTTGTGTTTTTAATTTAACCTTCGCCAAAAAATCAGTGTTCACAAAGCGCGGACTTCCGGCACGAAAAACGCCGGCAGATGGACTGAAGGAAATGCCACCAACGGCAAGCCAAACGTTGGCACGACAGCATTTTACCGAGCGAGGGGCAGTGGGGAACGGAGAAAACTGCGAAATAAGATAAATTTATAGAAAAATAGATATTGAACAAAAGTGAAATGAATTCAAATACCGCAATCAATTTCAACGGCTTCGCTGTTCCAAGTGTGGACGTGACAGTCGCCGTGTCGACAGCATCCGAAAACACCAGCAGAGCCATGTCCAGGTCAAAATGAGTCAGAGTGATCAGTCTGCGATCAGTGAGCCCATCCTGGTGACGAAAGTCTATGATGTGTAAGCTTTGATTCGTTTATTCAATGATGCTGCTTCAAAATGTTCCAAACCCGGTGCAGTGGCCAATCCAACCAACCAACGGCAATACGTCCAACCTGTCTGATCGTCCGAATTTACACCGCAAACCGACAAAATTTTCTAAAGATCAAAGCAACATTTTTACAAAACTCTTTCGAGAATGAGGATGATGACCTGCATTTCATCGGCCAAACATTGGTCGCTGATCGTCGTCTCGGGTCGGTCGACGTTGGTGTTCGGCGGCTTCACCAGTGGCAACAATGTGCCACGGTAGTGCCAGGCTGAGTAATTGCTCGGGTTACGACCGACCAAAGTGTTCGAGAAACTGGATAACATTTTTAAATTTTAGATGATAAAGGTGAAATTAATCTATCCCGCTTCTCCGTCCGTTTTTATGAGTTAATTTGGTCTCAAAGATACCCTAAGTCGAAATGCACTCGACCTCAGTTCCTCAGCAGCGTTCAGTTTAGCCATTCGCGCAATAGACCGCCGATGGTCCCAACAGTGAAAGTTGCGACAATCCTCCGCCAACGCTTTCTCGCACAGTGTCAATTCGCGTCGCAGCTGCGGCGCGGAATGACGAACACAGACCCAATAACGGTAATGCCACTGAAAGAAATGAGTTTGGTTTAACAAATTTGAGAGAAGAGAGCTCTACCGTGGAGTAGGACTTGGGATTCTGCAGCAAACAATCTTGGGTCAACTTCAACTCTCCGTCCAACAACTCAGTCAATCCTTTGACTGATAGTTCGTCATTTTCGTCCATATTTTTCTGAATTGGCATTGGCAGCCTATGCAGTAGAAATTAAACAGTGCCGACAGGCATTACCGATCGTTTTTAAATAAGAATAAGTTGATTGGCTAAATCAATTTGGCCTCTAGTACCCTTTATGAGTCCAATTAGAGGGTGTTTACAATCAAATTTTTATTAGTCCAATCGGTTTTACAGACAACATCCAACTTTTTCCTTAGTCAGCAAATTTCTACAAACTTGGTATCATTCGAAAGCTCTACGTTTTTTAAAAACATTAGTAAGCAAACTCTAAGCTGTTCAGCCCCGCAACAAAATTTTAAGTAAAATTCATGAAAAGTCACGATTTGCAAATTATAAATTGTAACCTTTTCAGGATTAATTTAATCGCTTAGCGTTTGCATGCAAATAGTTTCGAAAAACATAAAGCTTTATGGCTGTTGTCTATAAACTCTGATTGGACTCATAAAAGTCGATTGGTTATTGTAAAAATGCCAAGAGCTTTTCGAATAACACCAAGTTTGTAAATTGGCTAACCAACAAAAAAGCTACGGGCCTATGGATGTTGTCTAAAACGATTAGACGCATAAAAAAGTGTTTGGACTCATAAACTTTGATTGGACTCGTAGAGTGAGAAAAGTACAAAGAATACACCGGTATTAAATGAAGAAAAGTACCAATCGCTGCTCAATCGCCTCACGTCGCACATTCCAAAGTGTGTAAATGTCCGGATTCTTCTTCAGAAGTTCACCGGAAGCGTTTAACATTTCGTCGTCATATTCACCTTTTATTGGTAAATTTTAGTACTTTTCCGTTCAGTGCCTATTTTTAAATTAAAAAATCAACAAAACGCCGCGCTTTAGCCTCACAATCATTATTTCTAATATCTATAGCTTCCCAGTGATATTAAATTTGTAGAAATTGGCTCTTTCTTTTTTATATGTACCGGATTTTCTTTTTTGGAACACCAAATCACGCGAGTCAACAAACTGTTGAAGTTTGGCAGCCCGTTTCTTTGCCTCTGCATCCTTTTGCTGTTCGCTTTGCTTAGAAAATGGCGTCCTTTTGATAAAATGCATAGCATCAATAAAAAAATCTGATATTCTTTGATGCAATTCTCACAGAAGAGCGGGTTAATTTTAGAGGGTGCTGGGGCCTTTCAGAATTACAAAAGTCAAATCGGCCGAGGGTCGTTATGAGTCAATAATTATGGCGTTTGTCCAAATATTTCGTTTTGGTAGAATTAACAAAACCACAGTTGTCGTTCGGAAATAGGGCTCGGGTCATTTCGGCCCCGCTGTTTCGGCCCCACTCGCCGGTTGACTCTACTTATTTTGTAGGAAAATTCCGATTTTTTGCTTCACAATTTTGCTTAATTTCCCTTAAAATGTCACTATTTTTTTCAAAATTTTCCCCGGCTCGCCTATTGGCACCGCCGCACCTCCCGTCAAAAATAGTGTCAGAAGTGAAATAAGACACAAAAAATCGAAGAAATTGGACAAATTCCTTAACAAATTTAGCTGATTTTTTCAAAATTTTCCCCGGCGGCGCCTATCGGCATAGCCTCCGGACCCGAATTCGAACATTGGCATTAAATCCATAATAAGATTTTGAACAATGTAATGACAGAATTTAGTCAAATTGATCCAACACATTTTTTTAACTTCCCTTTGCCATTGATACTCAATAAAAGGTAATTCTGTGATCCTGTTTTGGCCTAATGCAAAGGATTCTTCACACAGTCGTAAAATCTACAAAATCAGATTCATTTGTAAACAATAATAGCTTTTGCTTGAGGGTGAGCCTTTATTTGATATTCCGACAAATGAAATATTTTTTTTATTCGAATATTTTTTGTTCCTTCGAAATCTGGGAATTGCTCACATGTTTTTCAGCTTTTGCCTCGATGGAATCCGCCGCCCAATGTCCTCAACTGTTCCACCAGAGGCACTCTCCCGTGGCCAAATTCTTAGTTTCCTCGCCCTCTCTCTCCTCACCAATAATTGATGCCGATAACGACACAAAAACACTTGCATCCAATGGTTTGTCGTTGCCAAACTTGTGCTTAAAAATGCAGTCTGTATTGAGTTTTTAGTTTGACAGGGAGAGTTGCTGAAGCCCCCCCCCCCCGCACTTTTATTGAGTAACTCAAACCACAACATTTTCATTCAGGTTCCCCATTCCCGATTCGTGTGGTAATTCGACGCGAGAAACGGTGCCAAGGCGATTCGCAGAATGCGCCACCACCGCCAATTGATTTTGAGTCGCTTGGTGGCCGCAGTTCCAGCAACAATAGTTATGGATCCTTGTCTAATCGCGACCGAACCCTCGGAGAGGCAGCTACGCTTTTGGACAGTCCGCTAAAGCTTCCCGCTGATTTTAATTCATCTGACGGTTCCAATTTGGCACATGCATCGACATCCACTTTGACCAACAACGACCCAAGTCTGGCCACTTCCGCCTTTCTGTCTACTCATTTTGACGGAACATTGGACCCTATGTTTTCCCCTCCTCTGCCACCAATGGTGCCACTTTCGACGACAGAGGAGGGAAACACATTGATGAGTTCCGGCGACTCCAATGACCCGCCGGAGCTGCGCCATTGGTCCAATATTGGAGATACAAAGTGAGAGACAACGAGGGGCTTTGAATATTTGGTGGAACATATTTCAGAATAGGTCGGATTCTTATATTTATGGTTTTTTTTTGTTAAAACCCGAATCTTTTTCAGTGCTTTTCAATTTCTGCATCAGTTGGAGAATGAGTTGGCAATGCGAGGGTCACCTCCTCCTCCTCGGCCACTTCTTTCGCCCGATCATTTTATTGCGCATCTTTCCAAGTCAGGGGGCCAATTGTGCAATTCGTATTATTACAAAATTAATTTCCCAATTGCGAAACGCATAAATTTATCCGATGCTCAAATATGGTTTTTATAGTCAGCAACAACTTAAACAGCAGTCGACTCCGAGGAAAACAAATGCTAAACGGAGGGACCGTCGCCGTTCGTCCGCCTTTGTGCCGTCCGCTCGTTCCAAGGAAGAATTAGAGAGTCTGCTCAATGGCAGCATTGACCCTAACAAACCGGTAGGCAGAGACCCAGCGGCATACCCAGGATTTGTGTTTGTTGAGTGGTACCAGCCAAGGGCGTATCCAGGGGGGTTGGACTATGGAGGCCCCCCCTAAAATACCCCCCCCCCCCGAAGATTAAATGTTTCCCCATTACGAGTAACGAAACAAAATTAAAATTAACAATTCGGCGGTCCGAACATTATAATGAAATTTATTAAGAAACTGATCGAACTTTTCATTTTATTTCGTTACTCGTAAGAGTCAGACATTTTTATTTCGAAGTGGGGAGGGGTGAAGGTATTTTAGGGACCCCCCAAGCCTTCCCCCCTGAGCTCGTATAAATTCCCTTAATTTTGAGGGAGAATTTCCCCAAAAACCTCCACGACTAAGGGATGGGGAACACGCCTTTTTGAAATTTATACAAAAATTGAGATTTAGGATAAGCAAATTAAATTTTAGATCCAAAAATTTTTTAAGAATTTTTGAAATATTATTTCAATGTAAAAAGTTATTTTCCAATTGGTAGTCATTTTTGTATTAATGCATGAAAAAATCTAGAATTCAAACCACAAATAAATTCCATCCAAATTCAATAAATAAAAAAATTTATCTTTTGATGGCAGAAGTTCATAGCTTGGCTGGCTACCAGTCCGAACTGAATGTCGAAACTAGACTAATACTAGTAACTGCTCCAACTCGACCTAATTGGTCGAAAAGAATTTATACCAAATCCTTCGGTGAGCTGAAGCTTATCGAAAGCAATAGCTACCATTAGACAAACCGCAAAAAGGGTGTTACCAAATTGAAAAACACAAATCAAGGGAAAAGAATGTTCCCCGATTTCAGGGTTTTGAGGAAAACAATGTTTTCCCACGTTTATAAACTTCGAGAATTCTCTGAAACAAGATAAATCTCCCTGTTAAATTTACTGGGAATCTCTCAAAAATTCTTACGGGGCAGGCGCTTCATAAGACGCCGAAGTCGAGGAGACGGTGGGGCAGTCCTCACCTCAAAGATTGGCACAGACTTTTTCCGTAGGGGAATTCGCACTTTCTTCCCGTTGAAGAAAGGTCATAACCAATCGGGGAACTATTTTGTTGAGTAGAATTTAATTGCTCCTTTATGATTGTGATTCTCATTTTATGTCTCATTCAAATATGTTAATAAAAACGGCAAGTTGTTATGGTACGACCTAGTAATTGATTGTGCATTTTTCAGGTGCGCAATGTTTTGGTTGAAGCGGGCATTGGCGCTGAGTTTGGGTTGCGATTAAAGTCTTCATCGAACCCGCTGATGGTAGCTCTTCCGACGACATTCGAACGAAAATTTCATTCATCGGTGGGAGGGTCCTGGTGCCGGAGGGGCACAGGCAAAGGAACAAAAACGGCGGAGTTGACCAAAGCAATGGGACTCGGAAATGCCGAAAAAATTGACGAGGACGAGCGAGGGTTGGCATTTAACAGGCACAGGCCCGTAGCGAGGGAGGGGGAGATCGGAGCAGCTTAAAACGCCCCCGCCGAATGTTTTTTAATAAATTACGTTAAATTGCCTCAACCAAAGTACCTTCGTTGTTGACCTCATTTTCCTTGAGAAACAACGCGCAAGAATTTTCAAATTCGACTGCTGGCGCCTTTCGGGCACCGTCAGACCTCTCTCAGAAAACTAATGGCTGCTGAGAGCAACAAAAAAAAAATGCGAGAGAGAGGTCGACGGGTCACAGGATTAGAAATTTTATTTTTTGTATATAGCCCCCCCCCCGTGAAATCTCCGGCTCGCTACGGGCCTGAACAGGCAGAAAAACATCTGCTTGACCACAATATCGTAGCACATAAAATTGTTGTTGCTAGATTTCCCTCCATTCATTGTCCTTCTACCGCCACTATCTATTCTACTTATTTGGTCACTTCGAAACCACCAAACTCAACTTTTTTGACGTTTTTTTCGACGCCATCCAACAGAACTGCCGGGTAATCGCCCATTTAACCCCAGGAATTCCCTTTCATCTCATTGATTATTTGACATTTGAGCCGTTTGCCCAACTCCGCTCATCCGCCGCTGCCCGCCGAAGGCTCTTCATCCATCGTATTGTCGAAGCCGCGAAATGAGAGTGAAGTGGCACAAAGGCTGGGCCAAACTGTGTTCAACTCGCAATTGTTCACACAGAAAATTCCTTGCTCTTATAAGGGGTGCCAGGTGACATCATTGGTCGAGGGATTCATCCTCCATTCATTCATACATTACAAACAAATCCGACGACATCAGAGGAAACATGCACATTCATTTCAGAAAACATTTGCGAAACAAAGTGCGATGCGAAAGCATTTACAAATTCATGGGCCCCGCCAGCACATCTGTCAGCAGTGCTCACGTTCCTTCATTGAACGCTCGAAACTGAAGCGCCATTTGCTGGTCCATTCTGGTGAAAAGCGTTTCATCTGTGACTATGAGGTTGGGTGACGCCCGCGCTTAGAATCGTCGCGTGGCTTAGGACGAATTAGAGGCAAACCTTCCCTTTTTCTCTTCCAGGGCTGTGCTAAACGCTTCTCATTGGACTTCAATTTGAGGACGCACATTCGCACGGTGCACACCGGCGAGCGCCCCTTTCAGTGTCCGCTTTGCTCCAAACAGTTCGCCCAATCCGCCAATTTGTGCATCCACCGGC
The DNA here is from genome assembly GCA_024500135.1 of Heterodera carotae. Classification (NCBI taxonomy): domain Eukaryota; kingdom Metazoa; phylum Nematoda; class Chromadorea; order Rhabditida; family Heteroderidae; genus Heterodera; species Heterodera carotae. Next base: position 16,423 of record JAKKIK010000685.1, on the reverse strand, counting down.
GCTCCAATAATTGTACGGCGAACGGAGGAGAAACAAAAACGGTGAAGCTTAGCAAACAACGGAGAGGAGGACACTGAACTCGGCGACCGCAACCACAGAACCACTCGGTCAAATAATATTCCTTCACTCCATTAAATTAATATTGTTAAAAGCCTAATTCACCATTTAATCGCAAAGTTGGTTTAGTTCTTTCAGCCTTCTCGAGCAGTGTCTTGAAGAAAATATTCGGAGCGAAAATGGAATTGGATGGTCACTTTTTAGTTATAAAAATATGACAAAAATTTAGGTGTTTTTGGATACTTTTCGGTTATGCCGCACCCCCTGGTTTTTTTTTAAATATTTTTTTTCTAATGTAATTTTTAGCGCTGATTACAATCCGGTATTGATTTTTCAATCCTATGTTACGTTATTTGCATGAACATTTACGTCAAACACGTGCAATTAATAAAACATTATTTCGGCGGCATAAAATTTGGGAACTGTTTGAGAATATTTAAAATGCAATGAATGGGACGCTTAAATACACAACTTCTATGGAACATACTCATTAATCTCTTACAATATATTTGGAGTTCATGTTACTGGTTGATAAAAGATCAAACACTAACAATAAGCTTCATTAATTAAGTGACCAAAAATTAATTCACGTGTTTGACGTAAAAGTTCACGTAAATAACGTAGGATTGAAAATTTAATACCGGATTCGTAATCAGCGCTAAAATTACATTAGAAAAAAATATTAAGAAAAACCAGGGGGTGCGGCATAACCGAAAAGTACCGATTTTGTTTTCTTATATTTATATTAAATTAAAGCTAAGCTCGATGGAACAAGATAAAAATCAAAAATTTCGGCTAAAGTATAAATAGTGTAAAAATGGAAACATAAACAAAAAATGCTAGCCAAGTGACGATTGGCTGACTGATGAGAGATGAAAGAATGCGTTACGACAAATGTCATAGATGTTCAATGCATTTGTGGTTTTCCTGTTGTCGATTCTTTAGCTGCGGGTGTCCTTAGGTCATGCGCTTCATCAGCGGGGGGTGGCGCAATGACTGCCCATTCTTGGACAGAGGCTGAAAATCATTTGACGTTAAAACCTCACAACAAAAAGTTAAATGACCGGAGCCGAAGAACTGGAAGAATACACCGGTAGAGAAGAGAATTGCCGCCATACCCCAAAAGGCCACTTGCCACTCGGCCTTTGTCCCATTGGCCACGACAATACCGATGCCATAAGGAGAAACCACAGAGGCAATTTGGCCCAGGAGACGGGAGAACGAAGCGATGGAAGAAGTGTAGCGAGGGGCTATGCAAACCTTGCAAAACAAAACAGGGATAAGCCGGAAGGATGCGTTTGCTGACCACACTGGTGTTGTAGCCAGGGATAAAGCCAGAACTGATCCCAATAGCGCTAACGGCTAGCGCGATAGCCAAATAAGGTGTGCGACAGTCACACAAAGACAACAAAAGAAAACAGAGAGCGGAGCCGAGACTGGCGATGAGATTGAACAGTTTGGTGACCGCGGTGGCCGACATCAGTCGTCGGTCCTAGAAGGAGAGGAAGTTGAAACAACATCGTGTATTATCCGAACCTTTGTCCAATCGGCGACCCCGGCAAACAAAATCTTTGTGAACAATTGGATCACAAAAGGAAGTGCGGACATCATTCCATTCTGACATTCATCACAATGTAACAAAACCAAAAAGGCACTTTAAGAAGTGGTCCAAGAAAACAGTAACAAAGTCAACCGCCGGTCTTTTCGAATGAAATGGTAAAAACATTGTAATGCAAAAATCCGTCTAACCGAAGTCAAATCCATGCCAAGGACGCTGTGATAATAAGTGGGCAAGTACACCACAATGCCAACATTCATAAAGTTTTGACCTTACATGGCAAGTTGTATTTTAAAAACATTTGATCAACAACTCACTGAACGAACTAAATCCGGTTGACCAAACGACCGTCGAACTAAGAACACAACGCCAAGGCACTTTACCAGAGTTTATGTGTGGCTAGAGTCGCTTATTAAATCGAATCCCCTAAGAGTCCAAAAGAATTAGTTTATTACTCTTTGTGGGTCTTTTTCGCCTCCTCCGTGGGTCTGGATGAGTCTGAGTTCGCCTGGAAGGATGCGCCTGGATTGGGAGGGATAATCGCAGACCAAAACCGTCCAAACAGCACAAAATACGACGCCGATTAAGCCTAAGATGAAGGGATGGATAAATTGAAGAAATTCTTAACTACCATAAATGTAAAAAGACGAAGCCCATCCGCCAAGCCATCGAAGGACGCAAAGTTCGGCCGTTAAAAACATTGCAAGCACAACGGAAATTTGGTTGCCCGTCGTTGATATTGCAATAGCTGGATTAAACATCAAATGTTTTGGAATTAATTTGTTAAAATTTGCCTGTGCTTTTTTCGGACGAAGGAAACCAATGGGCAATGAGCACATTGACGCACGGCACCAAAATACCCTAAAATCAAACATCGGCATTCATCAGTCAGTAAAGACAAAAATTAAAATGCTGTTTTGAATACTTGTCCACAACCCATCAGAAAACGAACAGCGACCAAAGGGATGGCACCCAAATGACGGGCCACGAAGGGAGTGACAAAGGTGCCTTTTCAAATGCAGAAAAAATCAATTATTTGGTTATTTGGGGGGGGGGGAGGGGAGGGGGACGTACATGACAACTTGCCGACGGCAATGTTTTTGGGCAATAAGTTTGTTTGTTAGTGGCCATATTCTACATTATTTGTATCATACGAAAGCTCTATACTTTTAGAAGTTAAGAATATGCAGAAACCAAGCAGTTAATGCATTCACAAAAAAGTCACAGTTTTTCAAGTTGTCCTGCTCCCTTTTTTTGGGGGAGGGGGGCTGGAGTAAAAAAAAAATCGGTTTTTAAAATGTTTTTTCCACAGAGCAGGTCGTCCTTCTACGATGAAATCCACCCCCCCCTTTCTCCACCAAATCATTTCTCCCCAAATTTTTCATTTAATCCCTTGGTGAGTTTTTATTTTTCGTGCTGGGCGAGGGGGGGGGGGGAGGCGCTAGCCTATAAATGCAAATGGAACTAACCAATGACATTGACAAGTGCGCCGTAGAAGACCAGCCGAGTGGGACCCAAATGATCGCACAAAAAACTGCCAGGCAAAATGATCAACAAACCGCCAAGGTAAAAGGAAGTGAAGATCAGCGACTGTTGCTGCTTGGTGATAACCAAATCGCCGCCTTCGAACTAAAAGAGGGGCAATCGCTGTCCAATTGTTTCATCAAAAAACTTCTGCCGAATCTTAAAATTCACTATTTTGATCTTTAAAATTTCTTTATGCATATTTTTATTTCTTTTATTCACAAATTTTAACTATTTTACACCGCTAGGGAGGGATTCTATTGGAGGAATTACGATATGTTCCTAATAACCTTCGATTTGGTGCTTCCGTTGTACTGTTCAGTCATTTTGGCGCATTCGGCCGGGCGCAGCAGTGGCAGTCCGTTGGCTTTTGACGACAGCAAAGCCAACGACGCATTGGCAACGACACTCTGTCGATTGTCAGTCTCCGTCGCCGCCATTAATGAAATCGCCGTTTTGTTAACCATACAAACCATAGCCTAAAGCTGAGAGCAGTGGAAAACAAAAACTCCTTTTTCTAACCATGTTAATGTTGCTCCGCATAAGTCCCTCAATAGCCAATGAAAGTGCCAAAGCGAGTGCAATGTTAAACCGAATGGAGGCCATTGACCACAGGGGAAAGGACGACGACGAAAAAGCATTGCCGTCTTAAAGGAAGGAGGATAATGGGAAGTAGAAAGCAGCTGATGACCGTAAATCCAAAGTGTTACCCCAAAGATATGCTCTTTTTTGCCTTAATGGAAACGGATCGGGAAATAATCGGTCTGTCGAACAAATCACTCACGGGGACGGCCGACCAAATGGAATGCCCAGGCACACACTGTCCAACAAGCACACAATCACAACACCATTTTCATGTGTTGTATGTATGTCCAATATTCCTTTGTCTGACCTACTTCCAGGGAATCTCGGGGTTACGAAAACTAATCGGGGCTACGAATTGGACCGAAACGAATCGTCCCTTTCCTCTCACTTACCTCGAGCTCCACGCGTCAAACTCCCATTTTCCGTCACTTCTCCCTTAATTGTCAAAAAGGTAACGCCTTCTCCCTGCTGTTGGTTAGCCATCATCAAAACTGAAGAAAAATGTATTTGAATTGTGATTTTGAATATGTGAGAATAAGTATTAGTGCTCGGACAAGATCGTGAACCCAGCGGAATTTCTCCGTGACTACTATTCAACAGAACCAGATAAAAAACTTCTCCGCACAGCTTTTTGATTTGTTTATTCTTTTTAAACCAATTATATTTTGTCGTTTGGACTAATGAAGGAAAACGAACTTTAAGCAGACAGAACAGAAAGGGGATCTTTTTAATTTTCTAGATGGATTTAAAAAAATTTAAAATTTTAAATTCGCAGATTATTCCGACCGGAAAGGCCTCCTTCTGGCCTCGCGGTAACCATTTTTGTCATTTTCCTGGTAGAGAAAATTCAATCCTAAACCAAAAAGGCTAAAAAGCGAAAATAGATACCGTTTTCGCGTGGGCCATTTTCAGGTTTGCCAGCAATTTGCTGGGTCAACTTTCTCTTTAATAAAAACCTCTGTTCAATCCGTTGGATTTAGCCGAATCGCGGTACAGCGTTTAAAATTCGTCGTTATTATTATACAAATAAACGAATTAACCAATGGGAGAGTTTGTAACGTAATTTAATGCATTAGAAAAGAAGCAAATAAACAAGAAGCACTAACAACACAGTTTTAATCAATGCTAATGGACAAACGCAATGGCATTTAATCGGAAGCAGCTTCGTTCCCTCGAAGGGATTTAAGTTGGCTTAAAAGTAAATCCAAATGTCAAAAGTGGACAGAAAGGGAAACATAATGTGAAATAAAAGTCTGACTTAAAGTGATGGAACTTCTGTGTATCTTGAAAAAAGGCCATTGATCTACTCTTTTTTATCATTACTGGAATGTATTTTGTCTTTGCATTTTCCCATTTGTTATTAAATTGAGCAAAGTTCTGACCCAAAACCCATTTTGGATAGGTACGACCATTGGGCAATTTGGGAGAGTCATGGAAGAAGTGCTAATTAGTTGGCAATTAAGTGATAAAATGCTTATAGATAAAAAACTAAAATTCACCGACAAATGAACATGAGCAGCAACAAATAAATTCGTTTTTTGGAATTTTCATCTGCCGAACAATAGCTTGACCACTTCCTCGTCGTCTTTCCCGATTTCCATTTCAATAGCACATTCATCCATTTCTTCGAGGTTGGCGTCATCTTCCAACAGATAATCCATTCCGGCAAACAAATTCTCTGGACAGGTCAATGAATTTCTGGAAAATTGATGTTTAAAACAATATTTAACAATTTTAATTAAAATTTATAATTTTCACCGCTGAGCCCTCGAAAAACCCGTCGACTAATCCAAGCAAAAAATTAAGACGTCCCGTAGGATTTATGGAAAACACTTCTAAAATTAATTGTAAGACTTTTTTGGTCCCCCCCCCCCCCCCCCCCCCCCCCCCGCTTCCGCCCAAAACCTAAGTTCTGGTTATGCGCTGGTTAAAAGGGACGGCATCGATGAATTTGAATTTTCCTTTTACTTGATACTGTCAAGAAATCGCCTCGCCATTTGGTCGTCTATTAACCGAGCATCGTAGCAGAGAGTAACAGCAAATTGGCTGACTGATTTAGGCGTTTTCTTCTCGTCAAGCTCAAGGTGCTTTTCCAAACCACCTATTGCCAGACTAAAAATCAGATTCAAATTGACGAAAAATTGCATTTTTGGTACATTGCTGCCTGAGGCGGATTGATAATGGCGGTAAAGTTTGACACAGAGCCGAACATGCCAAGATTAGAAATTCTGTAAAAGATTTAACTGACAAAATTGCAAATAATAATTGTAAATCCAAATATGTACATATTTCTTACGTAAATGTGCCCCCTTGAAACTCCTCCGGACGAAGCCGACCCTCGCGCGCTCGAGCAACCAACTCGCGCAATTTTTCCGAAATTTGAAGAAGCGTAAGTTGGTCCACGTTGAACAAAATGGGCGTGATTAGTCCGTTTTGTGTGGCCACAGCAACGGAAATGTCGACCGCGGGAAGGCGATGAACGGAATTTTCATACCAATGGACGTTAAAGTCGGGCACAGACCAAAATCAGAAAATTAAGGCATTACTTCATTTTACGCACATACATGTACAAGGTGGGGAAAGGAGGGTCATCTTCAAACTGTGATCTTTTAGCTAAAAATCCTTTAAAAGTCACAAAAATTACGAGAAATTCGACTAATTTAAATTTTTTCCTATTCACATTATCCACCGTCCACCCCGGTCCAAACAGTCGAGTTCGCCGAACCCGTACGATTTGAATATATGAGCCCCCCCCAACCTTGCACACGTGTTTACGCATGCAATCAATTTTAGGCGTCCAATCAATGATTGGCATACACATGCAAATTCTCTCTACGAAACACCAAATTGGTAATTCGAAGACCCTTTTTTTTGTTTTACCGCCGCCTTTAAAATTATTAAAATGATTCCCAAGAAAAATACCCGTAGGGCCATTGAGCATCCTTTTATAATAAAATCATTCAGCGACAGCTTAAGTCCGCTCCGTTCTGAAAAACATTTACGGAAATGCATTATTTTGTCGGCTGAAATAAAAGCCGAAGCATAGGCATGTGGAACAGATCTCTGAAAATAAAAAATTAGTAACATGGAAAATAAACAATAAATTAAGGGTTAATTAAATTGGCCTGCTTTGAACTATGAGTTCAAATCTTGAAAACAGGGCTCCCATTTGATCTTATTCAAAGGTTTAAAACTTAAAATTTCTAAAAATTTTGAGAAGATTGGTCGTGTTTTTCGGATTCGAAGGAAAACCTTAGTCTATTTTTTCTGAGCGAATTTTTTAAACAAGAATTAATTTTTCTCCCAGCGCTGTCAGGGGCATATTTCAGGTTTTTGGGATAATCCTTCAATTTTTGCCTTCAGAGGTGAAAATAAGGCGCAAAAAAGGAGACCCCACCTCCGCCCAACAAATCTGAATTCTTGGTTTCATATCCTGAATCAATCCCGTATCCATAATTTTTTTTTGAGGGGGAGGGGGGGAATCGGCAATTTTTTCAAATTTTTGGTTTTGTTTTTTTTGGGGGGGGGGGGGGATTGGGAAAAACTATTCCTTTAACTGGGGCCGAAGCAAATTTTTCCCATTTCGGGGGGGGGGGATTCACCTCCCCCCTGCTGGATACGGGCCTGTCCGGAATGCTTAAAAAAAGTTGGTGGTGAGAAAATTGACGCAAATACTTGATTTCGTTGAAAAGAATGTGGGATTGAACACCAAAACAACGTTTTCAGATGTCTTTTTTTCGGCCCAAAATTTTTTTTGTTTGACTAGCGGCCTGAGTAGTTTATTATTTCTGAATTTTTAATGACAGCACTTTTTAGGTGTGTATTCAATTTACTGCCGTTATTATTCTTTTCGATTAAAGTCCTAAAATGTTTATTTATCATAACGACTAAAAACAGACCTTTGACTGAGAGAGTCGTCTTGCAATAGTCTGGCGCATGTTCGACAAAGGAATGTCCACGTGTACATGCTGACGCACCGGCTCGAATCGCCCCGAAGGAATGATCGGATGCGTCGACTCAGAAACCACCTCCTTGTTCAGATGAATTTTTTCCGTCGAAAAGCGTTCGATTAATTTGATTGGTGAAAGTTTGTTCGCATTTATGTGGCTGAGTACATCACTGAACTTTCATATTGTAAAATCACCAACAAAAAAGCCAACAGATGAACCTTTTAAGGAGGTTTCTCTTTGGCCCCGACGCTCTAAGTCCATTCGTTTTAAGGTCATAATGAGCCAGCAGCGCACGGACAGCGGGTCCAACCAATTGGGGCAGTTTTGAGGTTTTTGTTTGCAAAGCGCGAGAAAGAATCGTGTGGAAAAAGGGGCGACGGAATGAAGCAGATGGAAGCATTTTGATGAGAAACGAAAAACAGCCTATTTGTCACTTTAGTTTGATCCTCTTTATAATTGAAATTCATACTTAACGTAGAGGGAAAAAAATAGGTATTTTTGCCTTATAAAGTGAAATGTCGTATGGATAAGGTGACGCATGTTTTATCATTTGATCAAAAACAAACAAAATAAATTTAACAAAAGAAACTGGTAAATTCAAAAATGGATCCTTTCTCTTTTAGTACCGTTACGCCTATTTTTATACATTGCCTCCAAAATCCTACTTTAATAAAGGGGCCCCAATGAAAAAAAATAAATAAATTATTGTAAATATCGCATCTCCAACATTAATACAAAAGGTCGTTCAACTCCTCATAAGCAGCTGAATTCAGTCTTTTTTCTGGTGTCCGCTTGCAGTTTCCTTATCCTCCTGTAAATTTTAATTTGTTTTGTGAATGAATTCCCTGCCACCGCCCGCACTTTGCATGCAATGCTTAAGTCGAGGCGGAATAAAATGATAGCTGCCAAAAATAAAGTGCCAAACGCAGCCACAACAAACAAAGGCTCGCGAAGCATATAGATGCGTTCAAACTCGTAATAAAGCTAAATAAAATAAAATAAAAAATTAGCGGCTGATTTTGAGTTTTCGTCACTGTGAAGGTTTGGATGTGATTGTTAATCAGATTTTCCTTCTCCATCACAATTACGGGACGTCCAAATGAGTCCAAGTACGTTTTGTGCACTTCGTCGGGAAGACGCCTCACGGAGTAAGGCGGCGCGACCAGCTTGATGTTCCTAATAATTTAAACGTTAATCGGGATTCAATATTTATAGGCGAAATCTCTGATCCGTCTCATATGAAGTTCATCAAATATTTTATTTAGTACCCACTTGCTCATCTCCGGCAAAATGATTTTGACACGCAATTTTCCCACCACCGCATTATCAAACAGACGATCCATCATTTTCATTTTGAGCGCAAAATAGGAGCCGGATTGATGGAGAAAAAAAGTGCTGAATTTGCAAATTAAAAAGAAAAAAAAAAAAAAGAAAATCACACCTAGGCACGTTGTAGCCCAAGACGTAATTGGTACGCCATCCGCCAAAAAGTGGAAACCGCGGGCGAATTTCGACTTCAACGCGGTCGGAACGAGGATAAACATTTGAAGTTGAAATGTTTCCGATTTCGTCGCGGTAGTAAATGTCATCTGAGGCAGCTGGCAAAATCGTCTGAAAATCAAATTAGAGACCATTTTGTATTTTATTCTAGAACTAAATATTTAATCGTAACCTTGAAGCTTTTGATTACAGGCTGGCGAGTTCCACGGCGGTCCATTTGAAAGTCGAGGCGAGAAAATGCACCCTAAACCACCATCAAATAAGCCGGAGCAGGTCATTTCTTTCCCACCGTTTCTCCTAAAATTATGGTATTCGGCCGGGCCGTTTTGCAGGGATGTAACCGGATTCTGGACCTTTTTGGGTTCGCAATATTTTTATTATAAGCCTAAATTTCGGATTCCCTTCTTTTATTTTCGGCTTTTTTGGGAAAGAAATGGCGGGAAAGAATGTGCGTACCGCAAAAATAAGCGGCCTTACATCGACTTTTATTTGCTTAGTTTCCACTATTTTTTCAAAAATTTTCCCGGCGACGCCTATCGGCACCGCCGAAGGCAATCTTTCGTAATTGTGGTCCCGACGAAAAATGTTTAAAATTCGTAAGGCACTTTCTCTAGGCTTAGAAAATTCGCTGATCACGAATATGAACTCGTATTTGCGCTAATTCAAAACCTGAACACCGATCCGAACACTTGGTCAAATGCAGGTCAAATGAAAAAGTGTCGCAATATTTGATGACAAACAAATCAAAACAAATAGTCGTATGAACGATTGTCGTAAAGTTTGACAACAGAAAATCGATAAAGAAATTTTCAAAAAATTAAGTACTTGATAAAAAAAATCTTATACAATAAATTAAAGATATCAAAATAGAGTTCATATCCGTAATCAGAGTATTTTTAAGCTTAGAAAAACTACCTTACGAATTTTTAACATTTTTTTTCGTCGGTACCACAATTCCAAAAGATTGCCCCACCGAAAACAGTATTTGAAGTGAAAATAAGACGCGAAAATCAAGAAAAATGGACCAAATTCTCTTAACAAATTCACTTAATTTTTACAAAATTTTCCCCAGCGGCGGCGCCGTCATTGAATTACTGGCTTAAAAAAAAGTCCTGTTTTTTAACTCGCGCGCCCGGTTTTTGTTTTTGCTATAGCATCCCTATGTAGGACCAAATTTACGGGCGACCTTCAGTTTGGCTCCTTTGTGCAAAATCTCGACGTTTTCCTCCACCGCAATATTTCCGCCCCAATGAGACACTTCGATGAGACGCTCCACAATTGTGGCAATCAGAAAGGGTGCATTGTTTTCGTAGTGAATGGCGATTGGTCTCTGGGAAACCAATTAAACATACAGCGGAATGTAAATAAATTCGAATAAAAAACCGGTAACTGACTAGGGCAAATGGTTTGCTATTCTCATAAGGCCCGTAGGAGACTTTGTCAGCCGAGTGTCTGCTCGGCACCATTTCCGTGAATGAAATAGGTTTCGAAGAACCTATTTTATAAGAACAACTTTCTTTTGCTATCAGATAAGCGCTGAGAATGTTGGCGGTCCCGGAGAAGATAACCAATCTAAAAAAAGAAATCATTTGAATAATTGCTAAGAAGAAAGAGCATATTTTTAGGGTTTTCGCTATGTTTCAGCGCATCAGATACAATAAGCTGAAATAAACACGAAAACAAGTTCTTAACGAAAAATTTTCGAGAACGTATCTTTTTGTCTTAAGTACTAGCATCTTTCCCATGTTTGAAGATTACTGATTCTCCGCCTGCACAATTTCCTTTGGCGACGGCACCAAATACTCAGTGAGAGCATAATCCACCGTTATTTTGATACTGGCACCAGACTCAAGCAAATTCAGCAATTCGATTTTGTGACACACCATCCCCGCAGGAGTCCCTTTCACGTTCACCTTAAATTATGTTGCTTGTTTTCCAGTGTCAAAATAGTAAAAAAAGTGGAACCCTGGTGATGCGATATTTGCTAGATTCTGTGCCACTCCCATAGGCGGATATCCAAGAAAGTCGTTTAGCTTCGTCATCCGACATAACATGCACAAAACTACTCATATGCTCGTTTCCGCCGTTGTTCAGTTCATACTCAGTTTTAACCTGTAAATTACAGTAAACGCTCTGAATTTAACAAATAAACCTGGTTTGAAAATTAAGACAGTATATAATATCAATACCTTAAAATCTTATCTTAAGTTTAGCACATATTTTGAAAAAATAATTGTCAAGCATACCTTGACAATTTGTGTGGTCAGATCCACGTTTCGAACTGCTGACAAAATTTGAGCGTTCGCAGGAATTGAGACTTCTGATGGTTGAGATGCGAATGTCACAGAAATTAAGGCCAAGAGGACAATGAGAAGTAACGATGAATTCTCATGTTGTGATGGCATTACAATAAACAATCTCAAAACAAAATTACCCTTCTTGTGGCCTTTTGCATTCTTGATGAAATTTTCGTTGTCTTTCTAACATTTACCAAACAAAAAAAAAAATTCATGCCCAGGAGGAGTTATTTTTCTTAAATTTTCCCTGTTTTGGCTGTGTTAAGAGGTCTCGGGATCCCAAAAAAAAACATTGCTTAGTTCGGATGTCCAGTTTCTGATTTTTATCACTTAAATTTTTTTTATAGGAATGAGTTAGAGCTAAATATGATTAAGCTTAGTGATTGAACGAATCTCAAAAAATCCTTTTCTTCTCTTTTTTCTCTTTATTTATCCCTCCTTCTTTCTTGCCTTCTTTCTCTCCTCCTGTTTGCAATAAAAATATGCCTCAAGGAGATTTTCCAACAAACAACATTCTATTTTGAACACAACGCCAATTCAACTGAGCAAAAAAAAGGGCGGAGCCTCTTCGCCTCCTCTTGAGGCAACATTTTTTGGGGCAGTGTAGTGCAAACAGTTTTATTTCCATTTTTTAATGAATTCTTTTTCCAAGATTCATCTTTAACACGCGACTAAGAATGATGGACATTAATGAGGAAACGGACATACTTGATCGACTTGGAAGTAAATTTTTAATTCATTTTTAACTGTTTAAGTTCAAACCCAAAAGTGTTTATTTTTAGTACTTAATTCGAAGTTGGAGTGCCCTAACAAGAAGTTTCCCGTTGCCAAAGAAAAAGATAAATTGGCTGGTAAAGATGCTAATGCGACTTGTTCAAGTTCTGTGACTGCTTTTGAAGCTGGTGATGGATGGGGTGGTTTCTCATTGGACGAATTGAGCAGCTCAAGCGACGACAGCGAATTTCTGTTCGATCGTAAGGTGAGAATTAGAAATAGTCGAACTGGTCCTACCTACTTTGCGTAAGTTTTCAAGTTTTATACATTCAATTCTAAGGGTTTCGGGTCGCTGATCACCATGGCTTGGGTTAAAGTTAAAGGACTCTTGTCAGAAATATATCACTAGTAGAAAATACGGTAAAAGTGGACAATATGGACGAACGAATTTCTGGGTTTTTTTTATCTATCATTGATTCGTCTCAACGAGAAAGCCAATGGTACCTATTTTATGATTTGGCGACCATAATGAACCAAGTTACACGACTTCAAACTTTGGACTTTAGTCGTGGAAAATGGGTAAGAAATAAGCTAAAACCAGTCCAAGAATACCCAATGCCTGGCAAAATTAATCGACAGCTCTCGACGAGACAAGTCGATCGAGATCAGATTCAACTCGATCCGAAGCCATCTGGACACTGGCCAACTGAGTCCCAGTGAAAGGTGGACTTTTCAGTACCAATGATCAAACCGGCAGTCTGGGATCGTAAGAACAGAATTACACGCAAAAAGAGCATGCGAAGACGGAGCAAGTAGTGGGGCGCCCGAGCGAGCGAAGGGTTGCGAGCGCCTGGTTAATGTCGGGCCTTTGGCCCGACATCAGGCGCGAGCAACCCGAAGCGAGCGCGAGCGGGGCCCAACCTACTGGCCGCCGTAGTCGAGTGTGCGCTGATTTTTAGCGCAACTGTCATTGGTTGCTAGTAAAGTGTTTCTTAGTTTTTTTTGCTGTTTTGATCATTGGTACTGGAATGTCACTGGGACTCAGTTGGCCAGTGTTCATATGGCTTTGGATAAAGTTGAATCTGATCTTCATCGACTTGTTTCGTCGAGAGCTGTTGACTGATACCAAATTTGCCAGGTTTTTGTGTGGTGCATAATCGTTTGTTTAGCTTCTGCTTATACCTAGCTCTTAAGCCAGGGATCAAAAACAACAGCTACTTTATTACTAAGATTACGTCTGAAACTTTCGAATATTAAGGGATTGAATGTTTCAATCAACACCAGAATACATCGACGAATCCGCAAGCATTGTAAGGAACATGGAGGGCCTAGAAGTGCACCAATAATCAGCACGCCAAACTTATGGAAATTATTTGCATTGCTCAGTGTTGCTTCTTTCACTGTGAGTGTGAATGCGTAAGCGGTTTCAATATTGGAACAACTTAAATTTCTTTTTTTTTTCTATTAAGACAGGATGGGAGAGCCGCGTTTTTTAGTTTTGCTTTATTTTAGGGTATTACAATGACTCTTTCGCATGGCATACTGTCTTTTGTTTCTTCCGATCAACAATCTTCTTTATGGTTCTATTTCCGCGCTATTCATGCTGTCATCATTTGGGTCGGCTCAATTTTTGGCATGATTTTTAAAATAAATTGATATAGGATTAACATGGAAAGCCCTAAATTAAGCGTCTTCGGTTCTTCTCAAAGTGAATCCATTCGCCGTCTTCCTCACTCTAATGCTTGTTTTCACATTCATTTGTGTTCAAATTCGGATAGCCGTCACTGTAACGGATTCAAAAACAATTGGCCAATCGGTTGCATTATTTTTATTCATTGCTCAAGCATTTGTAGAAGGCGCTATCCAAAGAGGTTGTAAATGCTTCGTTTATTGTTGATTGTTGCTTAATACTTTTTAGGTCTTTTCCTCGTCTCGCCCCTTTGGACCGTCCGTTTCCATCGCGTGCTTTTCCTTTGTTATGCTGCGATGGCTTTCAGTGCTGGCGGCGCTTTTACCCTCCAACACTTTGAACAGCAACATAATTCTTCGACGCAAACATTGGCCACTTCTGTGTGGACTGCTCCTTTATTTGGCAATTCTCTCGGACTTTGTAACTTTTTTTTCTTCTAAATTTTAGCAAAAAACGAGCGACACCGACGAGTTATTACTGAAACGAGCAAAGACATCACACCCTTTTTGGAAATCGATATGAACAACACTGACAATGAGCAGCACAACAAAGTATTTTTTGTTTATGTCTTTATTTACACAGCCATGCTCTAAGGGTCTATATCAGGCCCGTAGCGAGGGAGAAGAGAGGGGGGAGGGGAGGGTGTGCTATTGGGCGCCGAAGCCCAGCCCCCGATAGAAAATAAATAACATTTTACAATAACATGGTTTACTTGTTAGTAATTTTTTGAGATGTGGCCAATTTTATATGGGTTGGTAAGATGGGTTAAAATGGCAGTTACATGACAGGATTCACTCATTTCCACTACAGATAGAAGAACGTTTAGACTTCATTCAATGGGGAGATGAAGGCACTGCCAACTGAAGGATCCGAGACGGAAACTAGACAGCTGCCGAAATTTAACAGTAAAACCGAAGAGAACGTATTTCGACGTAGGGAAGCGGAACAAAAAAGAAAGGAGGCGGATGAAGAGGAGAAGCGAATGAGGCAGAGTCAAACACAGGTGAACATTCATATTATTATTGAATGTACAGACTACGAAACTAAGTGGAAAGTGTCGAAAGACTTTTGACAGCTTTTCATTTAAGATAAAAAACAACAATGCAGTATAACATACCATTACCAAACCCTTTACAACAAAATCTTGACAGCGTCTATCAATACCATCGGATTCTCTTAAGGGCGTATCCAGTGGGCTGTAGCCCCCCCCCCCCCCCCCCCCCCCCCCGAATACCTAAGGTTTGGTTACACCTTTGGCTCCGCTAATACCCGAAATTTAGGAGGGGAAATGATTAAGTCCATGGGCTTTGTTTAGGTGAACGAGGCCAAAACCGAGAAGAATTATGGAAAAAAATTTTATTGATCCAGCGGTGCCGATGATATTTTCGTGATTTTTCTTTAAGCTTTTGCGAAATTTCATTTGAAACCAAATTACCCTCTTTTTTATTTTATCGAAAATTTTTACGAAGACCCTCTAACCCTACGAAATGACCCCCTGACCCCTTACACACCTATGATTCGTGCGGTGGGGAGTGAACTGAAACACCAAGTTTCTTAATGTTTATTGTCGCTCAGAATCCAACATCAGCTTCTGCTTTACCAACAACTGTACCATCTGTTGCGATTACCTCATTGCCTCCAAAGACGACCTTCAATTTTGTTACCACAACGACGACGACAACCACTATGAATACACCACCAAAAACAACGAGTGACGGCATTGTTGCTCGCCCAGCCAGTTCAGTAAAAATGGTAAATGTGGCTCCCCAAGCAAATTTCCACTTCTATTTAATGGAAAATTTACAGCCCTCGGCTTCTTCACCCAATATGGCGTCCGTCAGCACTGCTGCCAATGATTTGTTTTCTTCTTCTTTTTTGGTTCTGCTTTGCGTTTTCATCCTTCCTGTTCTGTTTGGTTTTTGTTGCTGTTGTGCCATTGACCATCCCATTTGTTCAACACAATATCGACACTTGGATAAAGTTAGCACACTTTAATATTGCTGATAAATAAATATATTGTTATACTCAAAATTTGTCTTCACGTTTTCTTTTTTAGCTTGTTTCCCCGCCGACTTCCCATTCCGAGCCGCTAAGCTGCCATTTCCTTTCAACGGCCATTTGTGCACTTCATTCTTCGCTGGTCGCCACGATGGAATTGTGGTTGACCACTTTTGGCATTTCCTTGCCGTTTGGCCCTTTTTCTGTGCCGTCTTCTTCACTCTTTTGGATCTCATTGGGCTTCAGTCGACTGATTTTTGCGTTCAGGTGCAATCCTTCTAATAGTTCTTTTGTCTGTTGGATTATTTAGGCCATCGATGGCGGTTAAAGCTTCCTCTCTCCACTGCCTTTACTTCATTTCTCTTCTTTCCTGCTCGGTTCACCTTTTCATGCCATTGTCCGATTCGTTGCTGTTTCTTATTGGAATTACATTTTTGGTTTAGTTTGCAAATTTCTAGAGACCGGACGGGACCGGGATCCCGGCGGGATTTTACCGGGACTCCCGGTCCCGGTCCCGTTTTTTTTAGAGATGGGACCGGGACCGGGAGTC
>JAKKIK010000684.1:0-25210 GCA_024500135.1 Heterodera carotae | reverse complement strand
GGGGGGGGGGGGGGGGGGTACGTACCCCGTGTACCCCCCCCCCCCCTGGATACTTCCCTGATTTATACTGCAATACAAACTGCCGTTTCATTTAGTTTTTACCATTTCCTGCTTTCCGTTCGATCGCTGTTCAATGTTTGGTCGAGGTGTCTTCAATCAGCATCGATGATAATCCGCAATACGGCAGCAAACTGGTCTTTTTGCTTAAGAAGGTCATGGAAATTATAACTGAGCAACTTCCGCTGTCATTCGACATTGCTTCCTCTTACGCAAATGGAACGAATGAGGACCAAAAATTTGTGTCAAATTTCGCACAATTGCTAAGCACCTTTTTCAAAGAGCATTCTGCCTTAGTCGAAATCACCTTCTTACATCCGGATGAAGAAAAAAAAGCTGTCAAACAAGCACATTCTATGGCTTTGAAGTTTTTGCTGAAGATCAGCAGAGAAGTGGAGGACATTGAAGTGTTTAAGGTCAAACAACGACTAATTTCCTTTCAGATTCATTCTTTTGTCTTTTCAGATTTGCTTGGATTACTGGAATTGGCTTTGTATGGAGCTGTTTCGCGAATCGCCATTTGAACAATCTGAACATTCAATTATTGATGCCTTGAAGCGCTACAATCGCCAAGAGTCTCCCAGACGTAAACTGTACATCGACGTGCTCTCCGATCTCCGCCTGTTGATGATTAACAGGATGGCCAAACCGGAGGAGGTCATTGTCGTTGTCAATGAGAATAATGAAGCCGTTAGAGAGCTTGTAAAGGACACGGACTCTGTTGTCCTATACAAAACGATGCGCGAAACGCTTGGTAAATACGTGAAACTGAAACAACACATATTTTGCGCTTTTAGTGCTGCTGACTCATTTGGACTATCGCGACACTGAGCTAAAAATGACTGAAAAGTTGCAGAATCAAGTCAACGGCAGTGAATGGTCCTGGAAGAATTTGAACACGGTTAGTTCAAATTGCTCTGTTTTTGCGTTTCCAATTGCCAACTTTCAAGTTGTGCTGGGCAATCGGTTCGATTAGTGGAGCAATGCACGAAGACGACGAGAAGCGCTTTCTGGTCACGGTCATTCGCGGTGAGTGAACTGCATCATGAAGTTCGGGCCTGGTAAAGCTCGTAAGCAGAAACAATTTTCGGGGTGGGGGATTAGGCAAGTTTCCCCAAATTTTCCTTTTGCTGGGAAAAAGCAAATTTTTCTATTTAGTCCCCCCCTCCCTGGTACGGTCTTGAGCCTGGTGAATTGTTCATTCAAACCAAATACTTTTCCCTTTTTTTCTAAGATTTGCTCGGTTTATGTGAGCAAAAGCGTGGGAAAGATAATAAGGCGGTGATTGCTTCCAACATAATGTACGTTGTTGGCCAATATCCCCGCTTTCTCCGATGTCACTGGAAGTTCTTGAAAACAGTCATCAATAAATTGTTTGAGTTCATGCACGAGTCGCATGAAGGGGTCCAAGACATGGCCTGCGACACATTCATCAAAATCGTCATTAAGTGCAAGTCGCATTTTATCTCGGTAAGAAATAAATTGACATTTTAATGTACTTACAATTAGTTTCTTCTTTGAGTTATTTTATACATAATTTATAATCTCCGGTAAATCTTGGAATTTTCCATAACTTTTTTTTAAACGAAAACTTTTCGAACTGGAGGCATGCAAATTTTACCCAATTCCCAACCAAATTTAGATCCAAGGCGGTGAGGCAGTGCCGTTTATCGATGAAATTCTGCAGAACTTGAACAGTATCATTTGTGACTTATCGCATCCACAAGTTCATGTGTTCTATGAGGCAGTTGGACACATAATTTACGCGTGCACGAGTCGCGAGGTCCAAGAGGACCTCATCGATAGACTAATGACCTTACCGAATTCCATTTGGAGCGAGGCCATCGACCATGCCAGTCGGGTTGGTCCCTCTCACATCACACATTTGATAAACTACAATTGGTTCAAGGACGTGAACATCCTTTCCGACCAAGACGTACTCAGGAACTTAGCACATATTTTGAAAACAAACGTTGCCGCTTGTAAGTCAATTGGAGCACCGTTTTTCAGTCAGGTAGTTTTTCGCATTCTTCATGTAAAGTGACTTTCCCTCACCTCCCTAAGCTGAAACGAATTTTGAATGACATGTTGAGTGTATATCAAGTGATTTCGGGAAATCTTAACAAAGCGGTGAATGAGCAAGGAGAACAAGCGCTCAAATGGCCCTTGGTGAAGCAAATGCGAATTGTGAAGAAGGAAATTCTAACCCTCTTGTCCACGTGGATTTCGCGTGCTTTTGAGCCTCGCGTTGCAGTTCCGGTAGCCATTTTTTTTTGTTCTGTTTAAACAACTATTTATAAGGAGCCTTTGTTTGTGCCTGTTCCGTTGGTCATCGAGAATGTGATTCGGCCTCTGTTCAGCACTGTTCTTGTTGACTATGAAATGAACATTCCGCCGGCACGTGAACCGAAAGTGCTTTCTCTCCTCTCAATTACAATCGTTTCTCTAAAGGTTAGTTGTCTTCCGTTGTTCTTGTTCAACTTTTTCTTAAGGAGGATGCTTCGGCGCAAATCCCCGCAATTCTCGATGCTGTGTTCACATGCACTCTTGAAATGATCAACAAAGACATGGAAGCCTTCCCTGAACATCGCACTAATTTCTTCCAATTGCTGAAGGCCATTAACCAGCACTGTTTCGATGTGCTGATCGCTCTCCCCGATGAAGTTTTTGGTCTGATCATCCAGGCCATCGTTTGGGCAGTTAAACACACAATGAGAAATGTTGCTGAGAACGGTGAGAAGGTTTTTTAAACTTATTAGAAATTTTGGCGTTTGTTAAGGAATTGACATTCTTCGCGAACTTCTGACCAAAGTCTCAACAATGACTGACAAATCCCAGGCACAAGCCTTTTACAAAAAACATTTTATGGTAATAATGGAACACGTGCTCGGCGTTGTCACCGACTACAACCAAGTGAATTTTGTTGGTCAGTTTTTTAAAGTTACTGTACTATAATCAGATCTTCGTCATCAGCTAACGTTTTAAGGGCTGACAAATCTCGCGGAAAGTGTTTGTCTGTTATTCCAAGCAGCCGAATCAATCATTGAAGTTCCACTGAATTCGACAAATCCCAGCCAATCGAACATGGACTTTGTTTATGAGGCCATTGCTAATCTGTTCTCCACACACTTCAAGAATTTGACAGAGTGGGCATGTCTGCAAATTTATCTAAACATTTGAGGCTTTAGGGCGCAAATTAGAGTTACCATCAAGGGATTCTTCAGCTTTAACCGCACTGTTACAAAGATGCGCGAACACATCCGCGACTTCCTTGTCCAAATCCGGGTAGCTTTTCATCATTTTTGCTTTAAAGCATTGCTTTTTTCAGGAAGAAGCCGGCGACGACACCGCAGATCTTTTCTTGGAAGAGAAGGAATCGGAGATCCAACGCATTCAAGCGGAAAAGCAGGCGATTCCTGGAGTTCGAAATCCGAATGAATTGTTGGAGGAAGATATGGTCTGATGTGGGTTCGGGTAATAGTCTCGATTGTTTGTCATTCGTCGTCATCATCTGTTTTCGGCAAGTATTTTGATTGATGACTCAATCTTTTTTTTTTTGTCCGCCAGCCCAATTAAATTTTTAGTTTTTTTTAAGCAATTGCTCGCTTTTCACTCGCTCGTCCATGTTTTGTTTTGTGTTCGTTCTGGGCTTTACTTTGCTCCGCCATTTGATGGAATGCTTTTCACTGACTGAATTGAATGGTTTTTGCTGCTGAGATGTGATTGTTGGTTTTTGTGTGCGTGTTCCCATCAGTCTCTGATTTTGATTTTGAAATCCTCGACGATTTACAAGTCTGTTTGTCATCACTTCTCTCTTTTTTTATTATTTTCATGAATATCTGCCTGATTTATGGTAATGTCGAACACTAAGGTGATGTGTGATGATCTATTTATTTCATTTGTTAAACGACTGCTTTACCGTATAAATTTTCCTCGTTTTTTTTCTCTATTGGGTAAATTTATTTAGGTATGTGAAATGAAAAGGGTACCGATGGAGGTTAGACATTCAATTCTTGGTAATTAGTGTGCCGCAGGAAATGAGCGGAGGAGAATCGTTTGTTTGGCGTGCGGCGCTTTTGGGTCGTTTGGTTGTTCCTCTATCTGTCTACTATTCTCCTCCAATCGCCTAAATTCGCAAATGCTCCCCGAGGCGCTTCCGTGCCCGGCGGTGTCCTTTCTTCGCCGCTTTGTCGTCTCTTCTGCTCTGCAACTGTTCCTGCTGTGGCCCTTTGCTGCCGTGCTGCTGCTCGCCCAGCAGCAGTTGCCTGTCCCGCTTCAATTTGGGCACGGCCGTCGTTGGTCGGCTTTTGGCCTTGGCGTTCAGAATGGGTGGGTCAATTGTGGGCAAGCAGTCCCTCCCCTCCCCTCCCTAATGCATGCACTGTTTGCTTGTTCAGGCTGAGTTCCTTTCCCATTTTTGGCCATCGCTTTCCTCCAGCAGAAGCGTCGTCTGTCCCTTCTTTTTTTGGTCGCCCCTTTCCTTCGTACGGCGAAGGTTTGTCTCTGAATTCATTCCCTTCTCTCAAAATCCATTCATTTGCCCGCCGCCTTTTCAGCACCAATTGGCTACACGGGTCACTTCAGCACCAATCCGAACTTCAACACAATGCCTTTTCAAGGCTTTTTCCCGCCGCCGCCCATTGGCGGTTCGTACAGCGCCCAATTCACCACAAATCAATTTCTGCGCGAGTCCATTTTCGACAGGGAAAACTTCCAAGTTTGTTTCTTTCCCCCCCCCCCCCCCTCATTGTTGATAAACCGTTTGTCGGACAACAAATAAAGGCGCGTGGCTGTGGCTGGGAACCGAATCGACAAAAATGCATCGATTTGTTGGGCATTTGTAAAGGCGGCTGTGAAGACTTTTCACTTAGCAGTGTATCATTGCGCGACTGTCGTTGCGTGCCGTTTGCTTACAGCGCTCTTTTGATGGGCAAATGAATTAATTGGTGGCATTGTCAAAACAAATTCGCTTGGAAGTCCGTCGACCAATTTTTATTCATTTTACAATATTTTCAATTAATAAATGGAAGAGATTGCTTTTCTTTTTTCCACACATTTTGCTGTTTTTTATCCTTCCATTTTCGCCTTTTGAATCATTTCGTCCCTTTTGCTTTTGCCGTCCGTTCGCTGAAAAAGAAGCTTCTTTTCTCAAATCAGTAGCTTCTTCTTCTTCTCAACCATTGTATAAATTGTTGCTGCTTTTTGCCCTTCCCAAAGTTTCCTTTGCCGCCATTTCTTTCTGTCTGAATGTATGCTCCCCAATTTGGCTGTGCTCCTTCTCCGCGTGTTGCAAAGCTATCGAATCCTCCGACCATCCCTTTACCGTTCATTGGCTCGTTGCCGTACCCTTAACACAATCGTTCTCATTTGCGTACGGTTGTTTGTTACCGTATCCTCCGCTTGTCGGTAGGGTGCCGTACGTGTTGCCGTGTAATGGTTGGTTATCGTATCCTCCGCTTGTCGGTGGGGTGCCGTACATGTTGCCGTATAATGGTTGGTTACCGTACCCATTACTAATTGTCGACGGTGTACCATATTCGTTCCCGTACCCAGTGGCTCTACCGTAACCGAAAGGTGACATATTTGCGTCGTTTTGTATTGGATACTGTTGTCCGATAGACGACGAATAAGGGACAGACATTACGGGAGAATATCCTTTGTTTGCACAGTAAGGAATACACATGAATTGGGGGGAAGTTGGAAAGACATTGGCCGGTTGCTGCTGCTGCTGAACGGGCGAACATGGCGAAGCGCAATGGGAGAAGCCCATGGACGACGACGAAACATAATGGGAAGAGGCGAATGGGAGGAGGATGAAACTGATGACGATAATGATGACGAATAATGGGCGACGACCATTCAACAACATTTTGGGGCAATTCCGAATGGGACGAGGAGAGACAGCAAACGCACACTTTTAAAGCATTGGGCGCCAAAACTAACGACAGCAGCAGCAGCAGATAAGCCAATTGGTTTGGCGCGGACGGAACAGTGACAAAGCGACTTATTTTATTGGATGAATAATGGACAATTCAAGCAGAGGAAGTGGACGATTGCACAACCGGCAAAAAGCAACACAAAATTGGGCAAAAAATCCCGAAAAAAGGGGGCATGGCTTTCAAGTTACTATGACAACCAAATCAAATCGTCCCCGACTTTGCATTCCCCTCACAACAATGGCTCCCTCCAAACAGATTCCCCTTAGCGTTGCTGCACTGTTGTTGAGTTTGCCCCTCCAAGTACTGCTCCATCTTCACGCCCATCTAACGCCCTTCGCCATCATTTCCCAAATTGGCTGTTTTCTGCTCAAGGTTCTTCTCCCGTTGCTCCATGTTCATCCCTAATCCTCATCATTGAAGTTCCACTTGCTCTATCCAACTTATCGGGTCACTCTCGTCGCGGTGCATTTTGTCTCGGTGCTCGTCCAAATTACGCGACCAATTCTCGGCTATCATGGCAACTTAAAAGGGAGGGTTCGTTGCCCACAACAATCATTTACAAAAGAACAAATTGCGATCAGATCCCTTCACTCTCCGCATTTTGGATTCTCTCCGCCCTCCTCCATCTTCCAATCCTTCTTTTTCTATGGCTTAATCCGGACGTTTATCCCCTCCCAATGGAACAATTTTTCTACTTCATCGATTGTGCCTCCTCTTCTGTAGAGGTTTTTAAATTAAATGAATATAAAACTTATTAAAATCGGATTCAAAAAACAGCTGATAATTGTAACAATGCTAATTCGACAATTGGCCAACAGACAAATGGAATTGTTTACAAAGATGATGATGGCAGAAGAGGCAAGCAGAAGCAGGGGAGGCAAAAACATAACAAATGAACGCAATTAATTTTGGTGGTTGATTTTGTATAAATAAGAATGAATGCCCTTTTTAGCATCGAATAAAAAAAAAAGAAAAAATAGTCGGAGATCAAATGTCGCTTTAGGGGTTTTGTACGTTTTGCTTCCATCGATGTTTGGGGCTTTCTGCAACTTTCCTTCCATCTTCACCCGCCCTTCGATCACTCTTAGCCATCAGCCAAGTGTATCCAACCGATAACAGATGTGTTTGTTTATCCGTGGCCACCTGTCAGTGGGTGGTATGTATGACTTCCAAGTGGTCGTCCCTGCCCCTCCACTCTTTTGTTCCCTCGTCGTTCTCTTTCTGCTGTTAGGGTCATCTCCTCGTCGGTCCATTTCCTCGTCAGTCACAAATCTCAAAAATGAGTTTTCGTTTAAACCGCCGGCGCTCTTCGGGCGCTGGAAGCAATTTGTTGTTTTCTCGACGGTCAAGTATGTCACAGCGCGACTTTGAGCAGTTGATTAAGGTATGGGATTGATGACACTGAACAATCATTGCCAAATGTTGACAAATTAACTCTTTGCCATCCTTTCTGAAATTAGCCATTCATTTTGGTAGGGATGGAAAGTTTGTGTTCATTTCGTACCATTCCTAACAAACGATGACTTCATTTTATGACAGAAACGGCGGCGTTTGTCCGATTGGATACTTTTCCCACTTTTGGTGGGCGTCCCGCCACTCATTCTTCTGCTCCATTCTCATCTGACCTTCTCATATCACCGTCAGGTTGCTTCTTCTTTTTTCTTCATTTATGAAATTCAATTCAGAAACTTTTGGAACACATTTTGAGCCAAATTTGTTCTGCTGTGCCCCCAATAGTTGTTCTCCTAATCAGCCAACTTCAGTTGTTCTTTCTTTGGTATCTTCCGGCCAAAGACGTCAAAGTGAACACTGAAGAGGGTCAGCAGCAAATATTTACATATTTATGAATTGTTTATGGCCACCATTCATCATTCATTGACTTCACAATTCCTTTTCAGGTGAATCTTTTACAACTCGTTTTACTGGTTTCGAATCTTGTCTTCTTGTTTGTTTGTTTTACATTCTTGGCGTTCTGCTCGGCTTCTATCCAGGCAATTTGGTGAGCGGGGCATTCGTCACGCCGGGCAATTTGGGAGGGGCGAGAGCAAAATGTCCCCGCGCTAACGGAAATTTAAAACCCAAATTTCAAATGCTAAGATTTAATGTGGGTTATTTGGCTTGGTATGTGTAGTTTGTAGTGCCTGATGCTGCCCCCCCCCCCTCTGTTTGGCCCGTTATTCGAAATTGGTTTCTCAGATATTTGCCTATTGGGTTGGCCTGCTGTTCTGGCTCTGTCTGTTCTCCCTTCTGGTGCCCATTCTGCTGCTGTTCTCTGCGCGACCGCCCTCGTCCGTCTCGCCGCCCTCCCCAACCACCGACGACTCTTCCATTTCGGCCCCTCTCTCTGCCTCAGATTCACCGCCTGTAACAACGTCGATTATTTCCCAGCTCTTCTACGGTGTCCATCTTCAGCCGGTGCTGCTGAACGTGGACCTCAAGTCTTTCCTCACCGTCCGTTTGGCCCTTTCCCTTTGGTCACTGTTTCTCATCTCCGCCCAATTCGTCCACTGCGAGCAGTTCACCCCGAATCTTTCGGGCCCCGGCTTCTCCCCGTCCATTCCCCTCATCACCACTTCCACTCTTCAACTGTTTTATATTGCACGTCGACTGTGGTTCGAACATTTATTGACCGACGGTTTGGACAACAAAAATGATAGGGCCGGTTTCTACCGGCTTGGTTCTGTGTTGGTATTGCTCCCTACAGTGTATTTGATCCCTGTAACTGTTGGTGCACTAACAATGGTAAGCCAAAAATTGAGATAGGTAAAGTCTCCGTTTTTGTTAGGATGTACCGCAACGGCCAAAATTAATAAACGCATTACTCTTCCTAATCGGACTGTTCTGCCAATGTGTTAACACGGCAATGGACTTGCAGAGACATAACTTCCGTCGCTCAAACGGTGACCTGAAGATTGACGGCAAGGATCCCTTCTACATCAGTGCGCGTCTTCGAAAGAAAAGCGGCGAAGGCGCCGTTTCTCTGCTACTCGGTACTCCTTCGGCTAAAGTTGGCAGTTTCTGAAAAGCTTTCGGCAATAAAATCGAAGTCACTTTTTGGGATTGATTGATTCGAAACGGTCAACCATTTTAATGGCTTAAGCATTTCAATGGGGGGGGAGGGCGACAATTGCTCATTTTGTCTTTTGAAATTCAAAGGGAGCGGCTACTGGGGGATGGCCAGACATCCCAATTACACGGCCGAATGGTTGTCTTTTCTCGCCTGGACTTTGCCCTGGACTCAGCCAATTGCATTCGTCCCGTTGGCCTCATTGATGGCGCTTCTTTGGATTCGAATAAAAAGAGATGAATTGCGCTGTTTTGCTCAGTACGGCCATTTGTGGACCCAACATTGTGCCCGCGTCCCTTACATTCTCTTCCCCGGTTTTTGAAACTGTTCAATTGTTTATGAATTATTGCTTTATTCGTTAATTATTAAGAGATCATTTCTATAACCTAACTGATTTTACAATACCAAGTGTAATTATGCCTTAACAGGGCAATAAAAACCGATGGGACTCTTTCTTTGTCCTATAATTCGTGAAACTATTGCTTAATTCCGCAAAGACAAAAGAAATTGTCCCGCTTTGGGCCTTGCCTTATGTCTTCAGCCCATTTCAGTTGTGAGTCCGTCATCGTTCAACGAAAAACATTCCATGAAAAATTGGTCCAAAAGGGATTCTTGGTAGGTAGGCGGAGGCGAGTTTCCCGTCGGGGAGACGACTTGACCCAAGCGATAGAACGGAGGAGGGACGACCGATGCTTCCGTTGTATTGGCTGCCCTCCCTTCCTTCGCTGCAATTGCTCTTTTGCGGACATCCCTGGCTTCTGCAACTTTGTTTAAAATCCTCTCAATTACCACTACCCAACAAATAATTATGTATTTATATACTTTGAATTGTTTTGAAATTTCGTTCGCGGAGTCGTGCCGTTAGCCTTTGAATGATTCGCCGGGTTCGTCTGAGTTCGATTACTTTGTCCAGCTCCCATTGCTTGCATTTGTTGATTCCGATCAGCATGGCCACAACCATTCCGATGCAAAAAACGATTGTGGGGATGATTATTTGTGTGACCACATCCGTAGACGGCACAACGAATCTTTCTTCTGCTCGAAACATCAGCAGTAAACGAATGTTATCTGAAAGGGATATTTATGTAAAAACTTATAAAAACTCAAAAAATTGTTGGCAGAGAGAAATAGTCGCAAATACTGATTTAGTTGAATAAAAAGCGAAAAAGGCTCTTAAACTATGTTTTCAGAAATATACTTTTTTTTCACCAGTGTTTCCTTTATGTCGGAATTTTTTCAATAGCAACCCTGACAAAAACTATTTAATTGTCCTATACATAGGCAATTTATTTGTGTTTAGCGTCAAGCAGAGATGGTACCGATTTTCAGCAATAAGGAATGCATCAGGCAAAATAGAAGTGTCCCAAGCTTCAATTGCCTAAGGTGATTCGAGGAATTTCTCTGTCTTATAAAAAGGACATTCCTATTTTACGTGAGGTGACTTCAATTTGCCTGAGGTGTTCCGACTTATTGAAATCCGGAAAATATCCCTGATAAAAACCCAACTCGTTTTTGTCCTACATTTTCAACCCTATGTATTAGACAAGTTTCACTAATTATTGCCAATTGTATGTATTTTATCATTTTCATTTTTATGATTCGATCTTAAAGTATTCGTTCTTTTTTTCAATAAAATCAGTTTCAGTCTAGAAGCAATTCCGATGGATTCTTATAATAATATCATTGGCGGTGACAATATTTTCGAGATCAATGACTTCACTGTGGTCACTGAATTTGAAGTACTGACTCTCACACTGGAAAACGCCATCCAGGAAATGAGGACGGAAGCGGAATTGCTGGATATTGAGGTGTATTGGTCTCATTTGCAACTTGCAACCTTATTTTCGAAATTTATATTCAGGAGAATGAGCCCAATTACACCAAAACATGTCGACGTGAAATTTTGTCCAGTAAATGTGTCTATCGAAACTATGAACTCCAAATTGAATATTTTACACAGAGGAACAGTAAATTTGAATCTTCTGAAACAAATAATAAATGCTAGTTTAGGAATGCCAAAATTATCTGATGGTTTTACTGACATTGAGGATCATCCTTATCTCTGTGAAGCGGCTTTGGCTTTGGTCCATTCAGATATTGATTTCTTTGAAAAGATGATCATCTGTAAGCAGGTAAAACTTACAAATCCAATAATGTTAATTCATTTTTGTCCATTGATTTAGTACGGAATTTTAACGGACTTCTTTTTGGTTCATATAATTGGTCAAAACAATTTTATGACGGAGAGTACAGTGAACATCATCCAATCAGCACTTAATTTGGCCTCATTAAATACCGACTGGTAAATGTAACATTGCTAGTTGTCTTATTGTTTATTGTTAGTGCTTTTCCCATTTTCTTCCAATTTGCGCGTGGAGCATCCGTTGGAGTTCTCCAAAACCGCAATTTCTTAACAAGTTTTGAGGGTGGCGTGCTGAACAATTGTCTACCAAGCCAAAAATATTTGGAAGGTGTCATTAAAATGTTCAAGGAAAAACTTGTGAGTTTTGCTGTCAACGGAATTTACAATATGTTATTCGCATTTGTAGAACGTGCCATTTGGAATCGAAGAGAAAATTAAGGTTTTCCTTAACACCTTTTAAGGTTGCTTTTATTTTCGTTTAGATTTCTCTTCAACACGATTTTTACGCAAAATTGGGTCCATCCTCCGACATTTCTTCTGCTGCTGCTGTAGTAGAAAGCACTTCGTCCGAAATTCGACGGCTTCAACATGCTTCGGTTGGCTGCCAGTGCTCTCACAAATATCCTTTCCAAACGGTTGGCCTTTCATTGGCTCAAGGACTTCGAGTGGCTGCCATTTGGGTTGATGTTGACGAATACTTGCTGGCCGACACGGAGAATTACACTAACATCGACCCGGAAAGTGCCCAAAGATGGAAGTGTTCTGTGTTATTTGATGACGAATTCAGTTATGAACAATGTAAGTGAAATTGAGTGCCGATTTTTTAGAAAATATTTACCCGAAATCAAGGACTTTACGACATTTTTTTGCCAAGTATTTATTAACACTATTTTAATTATCTGTGTGGGCTTTAGCTTATCTCTTCACTCGCCTTTTTGAACTGTCCGAAGAGGAACTCTCCGAGTGTTCTGTCAAAAGTCAGCTTCTTCCAACTTCTGGCCAACAGTTGTCACTGGGCACGACTGCCCTTGGCCCTCTCATTAACAAACCGATGACCCGCGATATTAAAATCCTCGAGGATTTGTCGTCGAACGATGAAGTAACCTTATTTTAGTTGAGGAATTAAATGGAATTTGTTCAGAGTGATTGGTCCGACTGCGTTCGTTTCATCTTAAAAGGAAATGAAAATGGAGATGATCTTTCAGGGGACGACGAACTCACTTCAGAGCAGCAACAAATATTTGTGGGTGTTTTTCTTAATGTGCTACCAAAAGTTATTCAATTTCAGCAGAAATTCTCTAATTTTAAATCGGCCCCCGTCAATTCTCTCACACGACGACTTGCCGTCTGTTTAGTTAAAAAAATTGAGGGCAATTTTGCCAATTTCTGTCGTCTTTGGTTCAAATGTCTCCAAATATTGCGCCATCATTGGGAATACAATTTGGACCTACCAAAGTCAATTTCCATTTTTCATTTGATCTGCAATAAAAATATGAAACTTTCAGTTTTGGCATTGACGAACGACCCCAATTGTCGTGCTGCCTCCTTCACCAAAAGCTTCAAATGTTTCAATTTTGCATTTCGGTGAAAAAGCGAAAGCACAAGGAAATGGAAGCGACCGAAACGGCGACTTTGGGAGGCATCGCCAAAGAATTTGCAACGAATCGAAACACTGCTGGTAAAACCCACACTTTCCATCAAATTAGAATTGAACTGCGGCCTTTTTTTTCTTTCACGATTAATTATCGAGTTTATTGGTTCTTTTTCATATTAAAAGTCTTCAAGTTTCTTTCCAATTATAAAGTACTCTGTTCTTTCCTAAAGACGAAGAATTTTTCGATGCAAACGAATCGTTTGGTGGGATGGGCGCTTCGACGTTGGTGGATGGTCCCCGAGGCAGAAGTCACCCATTCGATTCTGACGAATGCTTAAGGGAGTACCCAATGGAACGAATATTTGTTCCAATCACACAGGTTTGAACTCGATAGTCTCTAGTTTTTTAATATAGTACAAAACCTGCAGGAAGAGGGACCAATGACGGAAGACCAAATTGAGCAAAGAGAGTCTTTTCTGTCCAATTTGGAAGACGCCAATATGAGGACGAAGGCTCAGTCACAGCTGTTGCTGTCCGATATGCAAGCATTTAAAGTCCGTCCTACAGTATAATTTAAGAAAAAAATGTTTAATTTTGCCTTCTTTGGGTATCCGACTAATCTTTATTAAATTTCTATTGTAAAGGCAGCAAACCCGGGATGTGTCCTCGAGGACTTTTTGCGGTGGCACTCGCCCAGGGATTTGACGGAAGGTGTGAGTTTCTTCAATTCAAACGATGCTTCAGGGCATTTGATTTCCTTTAAGAAGGTGAACTCTCTGAACGGATGAAACTTCCCGGGAACTTTTGGCAAGAAACGTGGGATTCTGCGAGTGCTATTCCGGCAGCACAACAACAACGCATCTTTAACGAGACACGCGAAGTTGAGCAAGTACCTCAGAAAAGCATAAATAAATGAACAAGCATTGGAAAGGGAGGGGTGGAGCCGCACAAAACGCCACCGTTTAAATGCACCCTGGAAAAAACTCAATCCGCTTTAATTTTCTATTCTTTTCGCAATTTAGGGATGAGCCCCCAGAACCAGAAAAGGAGGTAGAGATTCGAAATAAAAACCGTTCCCCAAACTATCCAGCATAAGTAAGCGAGAAAGGGTTAGGCTTTTCTCTGAGGGTGCATTTCGTTTCGCGTACGTTCCGCCAGCGGCGTTTTCGGATGCGTCGATAGGCAGCCGTTTGGCTGTACAATTAAATTTTAATTTGTCCTTTTAGATTCTTCAATATTTCATGAATATTCGCGTTAAAGAACTTGCGGAACTTCTTCTCCCCGTAGTCTCAGTGAATATGGCCGAAGTTTTGTTGAGAAATGGTATATTTAGGACACAAACATAGAAAACTAATGCAAACCTTCCTAAAAATAAAGGAACAAACACCCATTTGAGGCGACAGAGCCCAGTGACCCAATCCGTTGTTGGTATTCACTCTTTTTTTCTCGTGATTTAGCAACGGAATGTTTGGATTTGGTCGGACCGAAACTTGACAAATTGTGCACTGAGCTTAATGTGGCCACTAAAACCGGCGATATGGACGCGTATTTTGTTCGTTGGTTTGAATAAGTAGTCTGCATGAAAAATATGAAATAATTCTTAGATACCAATTTAAATTGTTTGGATTCACTTAAACAGGATGTTGGCCACACATTGCGCATGGTCGAGGAAATGTTAATGAAGTACTCATCCACCATCAATTTAGTATTGGAACAGGTAACAACATATTGGATGGAACAAAAAAAAAATTTTCAAGGCACCCTCAACGGATTTGCTCAAAGACAATGAACTCAGAGCATTGAGAAAATTTGTCGCTAATTTGTGCGAATCATCGAATGTTTTATGTGATGAGTCATCACTCAAAAGCGTGCAATTGAATTGTGAAATTCCCGATGCTCCTTACGGTCCAATTTTTGTTGCCTTGCGAAGTTTCTTTTTGCTGGACGAGAATAATGACCTGGTGGATAAAGACGGGGAGTGGCCGAAGCCGACGCGGTGCGAATTTGTTGCTTTTTATAATTTCAATCACTTTTGTTTTTAGAAAGCAAACTATTATACGAAGCTTCGTGCCTCATCCGGGCAGTGGGTCGAGGGCGATGCCACAGCGAATGTCTGGACATTTTTTATACGAATTTGCATCTTTTCCTTTAGGTACACGTCCTATAGTGAAGAGGAATTCGTTTTTTGTGGGTCATTCACATCAGACATCACATTTATATGACGAAATATTTCTCTCGTAAATAAATATTTATAAAAAAGAATTCTTTTCGTAGGTATAAGTCGGTGTCTTTTTCTGTCATTCACTTACAGGAGTCGGGTTTTGTAGTTTTACTAAGGTGTACTTGGATTTGATGTACATAAAACCGAATTAGTTCATGCCTATTGTTTTAACTGGCCAATAAGTTGGATTTGGGGGAAGGGAATCGGTAGCTCACGATCTCATCACTTTCGAACAGACACTAAATGATTTCTGAGCCGATGCTTTAGATCCCATCGGTTACGGAAGTTACGCATGCGGAAACCGACCATGTTCGTATTAAAATACAACAATGCTTGCTGAACGCATTCACTGAGCCTTTGAATTTGTTTACATCAGGAGCTCTATCGAACTGTGATACATCGAACGGAAAATGCATCATCAGTTGATAAAGCCTTTGATTTAAACAATGGCATTAAGAAAGTTGATTAATTTACTTGTGAATGTGTTTGATGGGAATGATGCCTAACTGAGTATGGATCTAGTCTCCTCCTTTTCGAATGGAGTCTCGGAGACTCGGACGCATACCCAGCTAGGAAACACCCCCTTTTAATGAGCGTTCACATGAAACTTGCATTCCGTTTATAGGGGCATGCAACCTCTTCCTCTTAGCAAAAAAAAACGTGCAAATGTATAAGAATTTCGTATCCCATCATAAATCCAATTGTCCTACATAATTAAATGAAATGTGTTGCAAAGTGTTTCAGTGGAAAAAATAGCATATAACTAAGGCCACCGGGATAAGGGATTTAATAAACTTAAATTGATGTTAGGAGAAAGAGTAAGGATTGATGTGAAGAAATGGAAGAATAATGTGTGGAATTGAGCAAGAAGGCATTGGAATGAATGGATTTGACTGATGGGTAAATGGCGAAGGACCGAACCGCCAATATAAGAAAGGAAGGAAGGACACAGACCAAAAGGGAAAGAAGGAATAAGGTTGACAGAATGGACAAAACAGCGTCGGAGGTTGTCCGTCGCATCGATGGAAAGCGAAGCAGTGATGACTGACTGACTGTTCATTCATTCATCTTCAATTTGCCTGACCTTCAAACCGAGGAGAGGGCAAAGACGCGAGAGATGCGATGGCAAGGGAATCGCATCAACAAAGGGAGGAGGGGGGGGGGGGAGGGAAGAGGAAGGGGGAGGGAAGGGAACAGAGACGGGGGAGGGAAGGGAACAGAGACGGGGGATGGGAGGGAACGGAGACGGGGGATGGGAGGGAACGGAGACGGGGGATGGGAGGGAACGGAGACGGGGGATGGGAGGGAACGGAGACGGGGGATGGGAGGTAGGCGCCTGAGAGGGGATGGCAGATGCTCGTCAGTGATTAAAAGGGAAGAGATGAGGTAAGAAATCAGCAGCGCACCCCAAGATGGAAGACTCTGTGCCCTGTTACATACAAAGTGAAGAAAGAAATAAAGACACTCGCACCGGGTCGGGCGGGGGCCCCCATGTTTCAACCCAACTTTTTTTGGGCCATTAAAATAAGTTAAAATAATGAAACGAAATTTTTTCACAACTCGGGTTTGTGCCATCCACCAAAAATTTCTAAAATTCTATAGGTGTTTTGAATGTCACCGCACGAGTATGATGTTTTTTTTTGCATCCGATGACATCTGATCATTGATCATTTTATATAGATTAGACATAATTTTATGATTATGTTAAAAGGTGTAAATTCAAATAAATCGAGTAATAGTGTGTCAGACAACAGGGGGCATCAGTAATCTGCAGCAATTAAGTGGAACCGAATGGGATTAGTTCAAATTGTATGTCATTTCAGGCAGTTTCTCAGTTGGTTAAAGGATTTGTGACAGGGAAGATTGAAAAGGAACAATGGGACCTCCTGCCTGCCCACTGCGCATTGGCGATCGAATTGCGCATAAAATTATTACCCTCTTTTTGTGGCGGAAGAATGTTAAACGATGTTTTCGGGTCTCCGGATCTCTGTGAAGGAGGCATTTGACAAAGTTTGTATAACCCTTTTTTGATCATTCTGCTAGCAGGATTTTTTCAGATTTTTGGCCCAACTAAATATTAAATCATAATAAATTGATCATAGACACAGCGGCTCAAAAAACGAGACGTGTGACAATAAATGCCAGAGAAAAATACAAAAATCTTTTCCTCTCATTTTGGCGTTCTATTTCATTTCTCTGTTTTTATGAATTGATAAAAATACCATCGCACACTTCGATACTCAAAACTTTTAATGCATACTCAAGATCTGCTTTAAACTTGCACATCGCTAGAAAAAAAATTGCGCATCGAATGATATTTTAATTTTTTCGAGTTATATTTTGATTTTTTCGAGATAAAAATCACAGAAAATCATTGTCTATTTATCTTTTAACTTTTGCATAGTGCGTTATTTTGCTCTAAAGAGCTTGTTCTCGTTTCAAATGATAACAAAAATGAAAGAAATGATTAAGGATGAAGCAAATTAAGACAGACCATAAGATAAAGAAATTTAAAAAGTAATTGCCACTGAAGGGATTCGAACTTCATGTAAATTTGCATGGTGACAAGCGCACGGACCACTAGATTCAAATCTTTATTGTCGTTAGAGCCCAAAATCGGGCCGCTGTGTAGACATATGACCGACCACGTGTCATTGTTTGGATTCCTGGTAACGAAAACGGGTTTCCCGATTTTTTTTGTAATCGGATTCCAATGGTTAGTCCCCGGTTTTGGGTTTTACATCCATTAAGATTGAGTCAAACAATTTTGTATGTATAGGGATAGAAGTTTCCTGATAAGCACGAATTTATAGTTAGTAAAAACCTCCAAAATAGTTCCTAAAAAGTGCAAAAAAGGTGTTAAAAACGCGAAGCCAAGCGGTAAATTTTTAAATTTAGGGAAAATCATTTACTTTTGTGGCTTTTATTATTGGCATCATTCGTTTGTACAATTGTTTTGCCCGGAAATCTTTTTTTTTTCAATACTGAGAAATTATTTTAGGTACCTGTTAAATTTTGAAAATTTTAAGTGTTAGTTTAGGAAATTAAAGTAAGTAATATATGCAATATTCATAGGCCTCGAATTTCAGATTACAAATTTAATTCATTCTGCAAATACTGCAACTTCCAAGATGACTTCGATGGACGAACAGATTGCTTTGTATGTGGTAGAAATCCTTTATTACAATATTATTACTTTAACACATTTAAGGTTCGAGAAAGAGGTTTTGACTGCGGAAGAGAGAAATAAACCGCGGGAATCATCAGAAAATAAAAGTATAAAAAATGAAGGTATTACACATAAAGTAGAAATGCTGAGGCTTTACTCTTTTATAAGAATTTACAACTTTTAAAAAACAGCCGTTTTCGGGAGGAGGTCGCGGTTTACCAATTTACTGTCCATTTCTCCGAAACAATTTGTAAATTTTTACTAAAAGGGGCGGAAAAGCATTACCACTGCCGGTTTCAATGTTTTACCATAATTTAAGGTCCAATTCAAGAATCTAACATTGGCGGTTCATCATCACATTTCGACCAATCAGCTACAACGACCAAATTTGTTCCTCATCAGGTGAATACTAATATTATTCGATACTGTCTAATCTAGGCCCCCTTTTTGGATTAAAGGTTTCGAAAACCGAACTACCCAATTATTTACGCGCTAAAGCAATTCTGTCAGCGTGAATTTAGAGTTTCGGTAAAATTTCTGAGTAACGGCAATTCACCTAAGGAATAAACAATAGGCGAACAACTGAGCTACTGCTGGCAACAAAGGTGACTAAGCAGAGCAGATTAGATGGACAAAGACCAGCATTTTGGAGATGAACTTAGCAGCCACAGAAAATTTTGAGCATTTAAGCGATTTATGCACTAGGAAAAAAATATTTTGATTTCGACCGCGTGTTCGCTTTGGTGATAAGCGACCTGGAAAACTCTAGAAACATGTTTGGCATGACTTTACGATAAGTGGACAGACTAGTCAAGTTGCCTATGCATTATTCTATTGATTACGTCCTGAATTATTGTACTATTAAGTTGAGGATCGGCCATTTGCAACCGCCGCCAACTTTTGCAAATGCATTTTGGCGCCCTCCGATGCCGTCGATGATGCTTCATCCGGCGAGCTCTTCCGGCGTCATTGAATCGGGCCCAACATTATATGCTCAGCCAACCACAACTAAATCGACCAGTGCGAAACCGGAACTGAGCTTCAGCTCAAGCTCTACTTCTTCAACATTGCAAACGCAGCCTTTCAAAACTTTGGTTTGGCGTTGGAAATTTTAAATTTGAAAGGTTATTTTTTAGGCTTTGCCTTCCGACGTTGAGCTATTAGCAGCGAAGAAGCAAGCAACAAAAGCTCACGAGAATAGTTACTTGGGAGCCGTTCTTCGCGGTGAAAAAAAAATGAAGCGCTTTGTGAGGAGTTGCGGTGGACAGGTTGGCACAGCTAATGACAAAGGGGACAATAGGACTCCGATAACGCCATTTTCACATTTTGGGTCTGTTAACGAAGGCACATAACTACTTTCCACGATTCGTCAACTCAGCCAAAAAGTTCGAAATCCGAATTTGAACAAACTTAAGGCCATTTTTTCTGAGGTTTTTCAGGTTTTACTCTTTGAAGGTGTTGATTGGAATTCAATTCATTTAGACATTTCCTTTTACGATAAATGTTTCTTTAGGTTTGGGAGGATTCTTCCATGGCCGAATGGGACCCAAATGACTTCCGCATTTTCTGTGGCGATCTTGGCAACGAAGTGTCCGATGAATTGCTCGCCAAGGCATTCTTTTCATCATTCTTTTGCCACCAACCCTTCCCAAGAAAAGACGCCGCCGTATGGGCTCGAAAATGTTTACTCCCCTCCCTGAAGTCTTCAACTTGTTACGAGCCTGGATGGGGCCTACGCAAGCCTGGGACGTACCAGGATTGGGAGGACTTTGGGTCTTGGAATGGGCGGGGTACTTGGCTAGGTATTCTTAGGGGTCCCCTTTAATTACTAAAGTACCACATTTCCGTTTTATTACTTCTGAATTGAGGGAATGCCATTTTCTTGCAGGCATTTCGAAAGTACCCAAGCTTCCAAAAGGCCAAAGTGGTCCGTGACAGCAGAACAAACAAATCGAAGGGCTTTGGGTTCGTCTCCTTCAAGCACCAAGACGTAACTTATTCTTTTGTTAAAGCAAAACAGACACAATTAAAATTGCTTCTAATTAACATTTTAGGATTTTATTCGTGCGATGAAGGAAATGGACGGCAAATATGTCGGAAATCGGCCCATAAAACTGCGAAAAAGCAATTGGAAGGACCGCAATTTGGACATTGTGAAAAAGAAAAACAAGGCCAAAAAGAAGCTTGGGTTGCTCTGATTTTGACAGAATACGAGGGAGTGGGGACTTTTACCAAGCGATTCGTCCATTGGAATAAAAATTGGGATACTTAGTTTAACAAAAAATTTTGACTTGCAACAGAAAGCTCCAGCAAAGGGAAGGAAAATTTGCACTACCCTCCCCCCTCCCGGAAGGGCTTGCTTTATATAATTATTATTTAATTTTATTCAAGATTTAAATACAAAAATTTGAGCACCGTCTTGTTTTCCCCGATTCGCATCGATGGATGACAAATTCAACAAAATAAAATGATAGAATCACAAATAAGTCATTGTTTTGGTTTGGTCCTCCCCACGGCGTTTGTGCATTTCGTTTCCATCTGTTCGGTTCGCTGTTACACATATTTGCCTAATTTTTCTGCCTGCCGACGGCCCAATCGGTTGTGATTGTACGAGGACACTCGGCAGAGGCGAGAAAGAGAATGGACGGGAACTGGCGGGAGAACAGCGATTTCTGAAAGTGGTGGAACGTCTCGAATTTGGATGTTATTTATTGGTTTTGCAAGGCGGTAGCGCTTTTTCTCATCAGCTTCCTCTCTGGGTTTGTGGTTCCAATGAAAAGCGTTAGCGTTTTAATTCGAGTTTAATTCCTCCACCGAGTAATTTTTGATTTTTTTCCAACCAGGCAATCCCTCCCTCCTCCTCCCCAGAGCCAAATCCTGGATACGTCTTTGTCGTCCCCACATCCAGAACAGAATAAATGTGTTAGGAAACAAAGGGTCGGACCGCCGGAAGTTAGCGTGAGATTTTGGTTACCTTCGATGGTATTCTGCGCTTCCATCCTGCTGGTTCCGTTCCCTCCTGCTGCCGCTTCTCCCTGTCCCATAACCGCTTTCTCTTTCCTTGTCTAGGCAATCAGTCGATGTCTTTGACCGTCTCTTCGCTTCCATTTCCACTGCCGTCGTCGAATGCTTTATTTGTCTGTCCGTTTCCGTTTTGAGACTTTCATTTACAGTGGGCCAATCGGTCGGATAATCCACGGGAGGTGGCGGCGGCGGTTTGCTGCACGGTGGCGGCAGTCGCCTCGCGGAATCAGACGGCGTCAGTGTCCGCCGCCATTTGTAGGGCGCTTCGGCAATATCGCCGTCTGTCACTGCTAATTCTTCATACAAATCGTTGGTTGGGTCGGCGGAAGAACGCCATACAAAGTCAGGCGAAAGATGGCGATTTGGCAGCAGACGGAGTGCAACCGACCGACACTGTGGCATATCCCCTCCCAAAGTGACTGTCGGTGGTGAACAATGAAAGACGCTTGGCCTAAAAGGATGAGAGTTCGTTCGAATTCTTCCGTTATGGCATTCTAAATATTCAAGAATCGTCAAGCTCAAACTTTATAATACTTTAAATAAGCAAATCCAATTGCAACATTTACCCGACTTTAACGTTGGATTCGGGCACAACTGCAGGCTGACGAAAGTGCCATTCATTGCCGGCAATGTATTGGAGAGAAGGGACGCTGGACACCGTTTCGGTGGTAGATGAACGACACGACAAATTGGCGGCGTCGGCGGAAGATGGCGAGGAAACGGGCAAATGCATGTCGAAGTGGGACTTTTGGGAGGGCGGCACGGCATTCGAAGTGTACCCGCAGTGTGCGCTGAACTTGGAATTTAACATTGTCTTTGCTGACCAATTTTGAATATTCCTAAATTTTAAAATTTATTTTTAGCCGCTACTATTTCAATAAATCGTTGATTTATAACGCTGAGAAAAGGCCAAATTGAATTTTGGCAACGGCACAATTCCCCCGGGCCCAAACAATTGGATTTCCTGCTCGGACATTTCTTCCTTTGCTTTCTTTCGTTCATTTTGGCCAATTTACATGGAATGGAATTGGGTGAATTTTGTCCTATTTCCTTCTCCTCCCAACTGCTGCAACAGTGCCCCATTTGGCCAGACTTAGAAGAGTGAAGCTGTATTATCGGACAAAATTGTAAATATTTAATTATTTTTTGGGACTGTCTCTCTATTCATTCATTCATTCGCTCATCACTTCCCCCCCCCCCCCCCCCCCCCACCATTTGCCATCCATTTTTGGCAATGATGGATGGGAATTGTGACCGATAAATGGAGGACGAGGAGAAGTGGACAGTAAGAAAAGAGGAAGATGGATGGATGAATGGAAGAGATGAAAAATGGCAAAATGTTGCATTGGGAAGAGGGGACGAAGTCATCAGATGATCGGAAGAAATCGAAGATTAGTTATTAATTCGGCAAAGTGATCCAAACATTTCCAAAAACATTGAAAGCAAAGCGGTCCCCGCCCATTCATTCTGCAATTTAGGGATTTGGTTGGATGTCCTTTTTGGGAATAATGGACACTTTTGTTGTAGTTTTGTCTGCCCCCCAGGCAATCCCTTGCCGGCCGAACTCACCTCGCTTTGTTCATTCCATTGCGCTTCTTCCCACCCGTTTGTTTAATCTCCTTCCGATCATTTTGCCTCTCATCCGACGACTTCCTCCTCCTCCATTCTCTTTCATCCGCTTCTTCTTCCAGCCCGTTCATCCTTCTCCTCCTTCGCCTCCTCCAAAAAGCAAAAGCCGTGACAGAAAAGGAAGTGAGCAGCAGCAGAACAGCAATTGCTGCTAAAGGAACAAAACGACCCAAAGGAGGTCGAAAGAAGAGGAAGAAGAAGAATTGTTGTTTTTGGAGAGGGCACGACGAATGGAGGAAAAGCATTTGGTGCTGGAAGGAAATGATTGGATGAATTGGGCGGGCGGTGGCAAAAGCGCATGGTCAGGACAGCAATTTCAAAGAGTGCTGATGAGAGTCTCAGGGGGCCATTTTCTTTGTCTTCACCCCCCCCCCCCCCTCCCTCTGACCCCCCCTCTTATCCATCCTATTTATTCATCCCCCCCCCCCAAATCTCTTCATCCCCTTTCCCACATACTAAACTTATTGCCCCCGCTTCCCAAACCCCGAGGCCGCCACATTTTCTTGTACCTTTTCAAATGCCTCCGGTGGATCATCGCTCAGCAGATGGAACACCAACGACGGGTCGGGGGGAGGAGGAACATCAAAGGGTGGCGGCGGTTGGATCGACTGACAATTGCAGGGCAATGGCATTGATGGAAAGCCAAGAATTAAAGTGGGCAAGTCATCTTGCGAAAGAACATTTTAAGACGAAAATTTGGAGAGTGCTGAAAATGGCACTTTGGGAGTGAAAAGCAATGGAAGGAGAGAAAGGCAAAACCAATTGTTGTGGACATTCTGCAAACTGAGGGAGCGAAGGACTGACAAATAATTAAGAGAAGGGGACGAAAGGAAAAAGGCCGAAAAAGGGAATGACGAGAAAAAAAGAGAGAAGGGGGGGGGGGAGGGAGGGGCAAATGACGCAATGGGCGGAGATTTGGGATTTGGGCAGAGAGAAAGAATGGGAGATTAGTCGAGCTTTGGGCATGAGTGGGACGAATCGAAAAAGAATTGGCATTGTATGGGGAAAATGTGAAGATTCGGCATTTTGGCACAACCACAAAGTTTTATAGGAGGGCATAGGGCCTAAGAGGGCGGGAGGGGAGCGGCGCGACTGTGAGAGGGGGAGAAATGGACGGACGGAAGGACAGTGAGTGGGGGGGGGGGGGGAGGGGGAGGGGAGGGGGGAGGGAGGAGGACGGGACGGAAGGGTGCCGAGTCCCCAAACACATTCATTCCATTCCATTCAAGTATATTTATTCACCCGCCATTCGTCCCAATTGGCCATTGCCCCCTCCCCCGTCCATTGCCAAATCTCTGCCCATTCCCTCCCCTTTCTCTGTCCTCCCCCTTTCACTTGCTGAATGGCCATTTCCCTCCAAAATGAATAATTCAAATGGCCAAAGAGACGATAAGAAGGATTTTCACGGGTGGATGACGAGCAAAAATGGAAAGAAAGGATTGAGGAAGGGAGGGGGGGAAGGAAGGAGGGGAAGGAACAGGTGTTGGATGATGGAGGGGAGGGAGGGAAGGGATGAACGGATGAGGAAGGGAAGACTGGTGGACACTGACTGCCCTTTTGGGAGCAGGGTTATGCCGGAGGGCGGAAACTGTCAACGGTGACGACACACTCAATCATCGAATTTGTTGACTTTTTCCGCCACCCCACAATCGACAAAATATGGCGGGCGGATGAGGTGGAGTTAATTTCCCTTTTGGAGGTCATCCCCTCCCTCTCCCTCTCCCCTCCCCCTCCCCCCCCCCCCCCCCCCCCCCCCCGATTCATTCTGACGATGCGCACTTCGATGTTCGCGCAAATACAATAAATATTACCATCTCATCGCTGTCATTTTGGTGCTCATTCCAAACACCTGCGAGGAAGCAAATTGTAAATAATTGGTGGAAGGCGTTGAATCCCTTTTTTCGTTTTTGTTCAATTTCGGTGTGATGAGAGTCCATGTTTTGTGATGCCATGGGATAAAGCTGGGCGGATCACCGGGCGGCGGATAATGCGCATTCATTCATTTCATCGGGCGCCCACCCGCCGCCCCCAAAGGGCACATTTTGGCAGTCAAATCACTCAACTCAACACACAGTTCACTCACTCACTGCGCGAGTCCGTGAATATTGTTGAGCGGAAGTTATCCTCTGCTTTTGCGAGATCGTTTCATCGTTTTGATGGATGCCTTTGGGATGAGAGAAAAAGAAAAGGCGCACTTCCGCCGTTTGACCATTAAAAGAAACGTAAAAGGTCATAAAAAGTTGTAAAGGAAGTGGGAAAGGAAAGAGAAGAAAAGAGAAGAGAAGAGAAGAGAAGAGAAGAGAAGAGAAGAGAAGAGAAGAGAAGAGAAGAGAAGAGAAGAGAAGAGAAGAGAAGAGAAGAGAAGAG
>JAKKIK010000683.1:0-25229 GCA_024500135.1 Heterodera carotae | reverse complement strand
AATGTTTGAAGCGATTGTTGGCACAAAGTCCAAACATTCGCTTGGGCGATGTTTCGGGCGATGGGCGAAGTTTGTTGGAGGTGTTTCGCTATGGCGGCACTTTCGCTGGCCAACGGGTAAGTAAAACGGGGATGTTGACGGAGCACGGAGCGAAGACAATGATGGCGTGGATTATGGAAGTGGGACGCTTCCCCGGAGAGCGTGAATTGGGCCGTCTCCGCCTTAAATCTCGAGTGGTCCGTGTGGCACCGGTTTTTGCATCGCTAGGAAATCGGGAAGAGCGCGGTCAGATTGGTCTTGGCGACCAACGACCGGGGCCGTCACGTGGGGACCGTTCGCCTATCCGTGTTTTCCGCAACCGCCGGGGTTCGGGTGCGCGCGAGAACACGCCGTACAGTCGTCAGGGTCCGGCGTCTTGGCGACGCCGCGAGTCATTCAGTTCGTCGACCAGCTCCGTTCGATACCGCCGTAACTGATCACCAAACCCGACCGCCCAAAACCTTACAGACAGACCGAATTGCGAGTTAGATTCACCGGGGACGGATGAATTTCAGAGGAGGGGGATGTGATGTGATTTAATTAAATGGGATATTTTGACTTTAATTTATTTAAATATGTTGGCATTATGGTGATTGTTTTTGTGCTTATAATTTTGTGTGTTACTTTACTTGCTTACGACCGAGTGTTTAAGAATTAAATTGTGTACTTTTATTAATTGTAAAAGAAAGCATAGCGGTGGCTTTACATTAATAAAAGCTAAAATTTATTAAATAAATTAGTCATTCTTCGAAGTAGTGTATTTCTAAATATAAAAAATATTTGAAACTATTAAGAAAATATTTTTAAAATCTAAATAATAACCAATCGACGACGAATTAGGATATGAAAAAAATCTCTAGACCACTTTTTAAAATTGATAAACGACAATTCATTATAATTGTTATTTAAAACTATTTTTTAACTAATTGAACAATTAAATAGATATAACTTTTTTGAATCGCCTCGTCAAATGTCAATTTATTTTGCAGAGAATTTTCTTAGCGTACTCAATTCACACGCGGAAGTGCAATTAAAGAAATGTACCCCAGAGAGCATGTCGCTTACTCTCTCTAGAGCGATTTGGCAC
Organism: Heterodera carotae; assembly: GCA_024500135.1. Classification (NCBI taxonomy): domain Eukaryota; kingdom Metazoa; phylum Nematoda; class Chromadorea; order Rhabditida; family Heteroderidae; genus Heterodera; species Heterodera carotae. Next base: position 24,103 of record JAKKIK010000683.1, on the reverse strand, counting down.
ATCGGCTTTGACATCTGGTAAAATAAAATTAATTCGACAGGGTGTCCTATTAAATATTACCTAATTAAAAAGGAAATACAATGAAAATACAATGACAGTTTAACTTAAAACATTAAAATTGATTGATAAAAAAATGTCTATAATTCGTGCTTCAATCAACAAATAAAATCAAAAATTTTTTTGAAAAATTTACTTAAGAGCCATTAATAAAAACACAAATGTCACGGTAAAGTGACAAATTTGAATTGTTGATTTGTAGCCACAGCAAGGTGACTACAAATCGAGGCGGGGGAGGGATTTGTCCTCGGCAAGCCGCACTAATTTCAAATAATTAAATAAATGCGAAATTTGAACTGATCAAAATTTGATCGGTTTGTCGCTTTTCCCGGCCTCAGCGGAGTTGGTGAACCTCTCGTGGTGGAGTGTTGCAGAACCTTCCGTCATTGTGGTCCCTCTGGAGTCGTCCCGGTCCTTCTCGTCCTTTTGCTTGAGCGGGTGGTGCCTGGGCATTGTCCAGCGCTCGGATGTTGATTGCGTTAAGCCGCAGATGAGCGGGACCCTCTCTGCGAGGGTCTTCGTGTCGTGAAGGAATTTCCTTCAAGGCCAAGTAGGCCCAAAAGCGAGGGCTCGGAGGGCGTTAATCCTCCCCCGAAGGTGCCCTCCAAGCAACTCCGATCGGATGTGGATTAAGTCGATAGAGAAGTAATCGACATGTATCCTTATTTGTCGCATGCTGTAGCCTCCTAATTCTTGGAGGCATGGGAGATGAGGGCTCACATGGAGCCCCCGTCTCTGATAGTGAATGAATTCCGACCTGCCTGGAAACAGGTACGTGCTGGTTGGCCCATATCGCGAGAACCCGTCAAAACGGACGAGTACAATGGTCCAAGATGATGAACAAATAATGAGGCTCCTTCGCGGAGCTCTCACCTCAGATGCTCTTCGGTACCGCGGCGATCATTGGCACTCTGGTACCAACGTAGACCAAACGCTCGGTCCATGTGCTGAGCCGCTCAGTGCGGTTTAGTTTGGTAGTGCGCGTCGGGGAGGAGCTATGATAGCTTGCTCACCTTCGGTTTTTATTTGAACACCAGGGAATGGTTGCTTCCAATCAACAAACCACCAAGGATCCACATGACTCAGACAGTCATCATCCCTATCTGCTCTGATAAAGTGATTAAGCCAACAAATTTTGAAATTTTTGTGGGTCAAAGACCTTCACCTCGTCACAAACGGGGACCCCGCAACTTGCGGGGAATGGGTGACGGTTACTCGAGCCATCGCCGAAGCTCGAACTTCCGTAGGAACCTCCCCCGGCAAATATAGTATCAATACTACTGTACTGACGATACCGTGGGTACTAACGATACCGTAGTCCTTTCTGGTTAAAGACCTTGAAATTAATTTCCAGCCTGAAAAAAATGGTGAAACTATGATGGCAATTACAAGTCCGAGAAGGCCTGCTCCTAGCTCTTTTCGCTCCTCCCGGACATGTGGCCAATGAGAAGCCCTCAATGGAAGCCAATTCGGGCCATACCAGAGATCGTTGCTTTTTAGCTCATTTGGCTTGGCTCCCCTAGTTGCAATATCCGCAGGATTTTCTGCTGTACGGACCAAGTGAAAGACACAGTCTTTCAATTCGCGGATCTCTCTGACCCTTCGTTGAATAAACTTGTGTCGACTTTCTTTGGAGACAATAAATTGTAGAGCGATTTGTGAGTTGCTCCACAAATGAGTGGCACTGATTTTCCGTCTTAATTGAACGGAAATGAATTTGAGACCTCTTGTCCCAATAAGAATGGCTAATAATTCCATCCTCGGGATGGTCTGTGCCTTAGATGCACTTTTTGGCTTAAGTCAATTTTTTGAATAAATCAACCTAGTTTGGAATTAATGGGGTCATAATGTTTGTCGTAAATTCTCGGAAGTCTGTGTTCGAGAAAAGAGTCCGGCTTCAATAGACAATAAAATAGTGAAATTATGCGCTTTTAACCAAAAATAAAAATAGACCTTTTTTAACCAATGAGTCAACATTTACCCACAAAAATTCTACAATTGTTTGTTGTTTTCTCCTGAACATATTCTTCCGCGCTTTAAGCTGGGTTGGCTGGATGGTTCAATATCTTCGTCTTTTTGTGTGCCTTTTTGGATCAGAGCTGGCAAATTTGTTATTTTTTGAATTGTTGGCAAATTGTGAGCGTATAAATACATATAATATTTTTATACAATAAAAATTAAATCGATTAGACTCATAAAAGCCAATTGGACTCATAAATTCACAAAACATAAATTTACGTATAAACTTAATAATGGCATAATATTCCAAAAATTAAAAATGCTCCTAGTTTTCTTGACAAACAAAACTGAATACAGAGAACAAACAAACACGCCTTTTTAATTAAACCTGATAAATTCGTTATAGTCACTTCCAATGACAAAAAGGCAAAAGAATTAAAAAATGAAATAAAACTTAAGCTATAAAAATAATCAAATTTCTAATATCTTTTGAATTTAAAAAAGTTTAAAAATTTATATGATTCATAAATAAACATTTTGGCCTAGAAATTTTTTTTTATTTTGCGAAAATAAAAGATGCATAACAATCAAAAGAGCAATGAAAACAACCAAATAGGTTCTATTATTTCTGCCGTATTAAAAAAATTAAATAAACAAAAAATCGAAGACAAACAATAATAAAGTCTTGAAACATTAATTTACATAAAGCTTATTTTATTTCAATTATAACTGATAAATTATCAGGAGCTGTATAATGTGCAAGAAAATAAGCATGAAAACCGAAGCAACCAAAAACTGAAATCACTAAATTTAAATTTACATTCAAAGGAAGGTGCTAGGACAAAAGTACAAGTGCGACAGCTGCTCAATCATTTATATAATTTTTTTTCGAAGAAGGCACGATGCCCGAAGGGGTGGACTGACTAAGAATTCTTGAGAATTTCCGTCACTTATATAAGGCAATTATTTAACCATTCAATTAATACAATGACTTCATGCTGGCAAAAAGAGACAGCAAAGCGTTGAAGTGGGCGCAAAGTAAAGCTTACGCTAAGGCAAGTCTAGTCAAAAAAGTAAAATTTCAAATTTTTTTAAATTCAATTAGATCTAATTCACTAAAAAAGTTATAAATTTAAATCCAAAAATATTTCAAAATCAGGGTACTTGAAAATAACTAATTAATAAAATATCTTGATATGAAATTGACATTTTAAAACATTTAAAATAAACATGGTGAAAGAATTGTGCAAATGAATACACTTTGTTTTCGATTAACAAAGTTACATTAGAATTGAAATGCGATTTGCTCTAAGCTATTGTTGCAAAGTAAAACATTTTATTTTATATTACGGTGGCAATCAAAAAAAAATGCAAGTAATTTTAATAAACGAAAAAATCATACAACCCTTAATATAAAGCTAAAATATTATAAAGATTACGTAAATAGATAAAAGCTGTATAATATTAACATTAAAACCAAATAATTCCAAATCAAAAGACCAGTTTTATATTGCGTTGCCCTCTTTTGAGTCCCCTCCTCATTTCTCCAATAACTAATATTTATTTATAATTACATTCCTTTGATAATGGTTTTAAAATTGCAGGACCGTCTTCGAAGAAGAAGAAACCGAAGCTGGATCTAGATAATTAAAAAAAATTAAAAATCCAAAAGCCAACAAAAATTCAAATTTTAAAAAATCAAAAAAAAATAAAAAACCCAAAAAATTTTAAAATTAAACACAAAAAAAATTTCAAACCCAGAAAATTATCTTTCTTAAGATTTTTATATAAAATCTTTCTAAAGTTATTTGAAAAAAATTGGATAAAGAAAGGCCATTAATTAACAAAACATATTGTAAGCTGTGCAAAAACAAGAAATAAATAACATATACATTTATAATAATAGAAAATTTACCAAAATAAATTTTTAAGATTTTGAATGAATCTATGATCAAATAAGAATGTTTAGATAATTAGAACTCAATAATTTAACTTAATTAAAACCAAAAAATTATAATAACTTGATATAAATACCTCTTTATACATAAAAATGAAATGAAAAATTTCTAATCAAGGCAAAAGAACAGATAGGACATGTTAGCTGCTCCATGGGCTATGGGCATATGTATCTGCTAATGCAGTTTTGTCTGTCATGAATATATTTTAAAAATTCAATTCCACGTAAAAAATAAAAATTTCAGTTTCAATTAGCCTATCTATCCATTAGCTTCGCTTGTTTCAAACAAGATTTGAAATAAAAGTTTAGGTAATTAAGAAAACTATAAGAAATAGCGTTTAAACTACGCTTTAATATGCATAAAACCAAACTGAAATATTATTATCAAACAAAATTGCGCACTCCAATAGTGGTCAATAAATAGCAAATAAATTCAGTAGTTGTATCTAGAAACAAAAAGATTACTTAGATAATAAAACATTTATTTGAGAAAACAATGGGTCTTTGGAATCGACAAAAATCGCCCGGTAAGGCCACAATAAAGACAGCAAAATAAAAATATGAGAAGTAATTTAATTTTTGTGCATTGCTGCTAAGAAGGCATTTAATTAGTCTCGAAAATGTTTTAAAAAATTATTTAAAAATAAAAATGATGAAAATAATAATTTGGTTGTTTTACAAAGATTAGTCAATGTACTTTTGCAAAAAAGTTAAAACAAACAAAAAAAATGAATTAAATGAAAAGTAATTTATTGCAATTTATATAAAAAAAACACTCAAATAAAATTAAACTCTGCGCTCAAACTTTTTGAAAAAAGATAGTTTACTCGTAAATTATTATTGTTTTAATAGCTCAAATTTTTTATAATCACGGAAAACATTTAAAAAAAAGTTGGGTTCAACAAGCATCACGCACAGAAAAACGCATGTCACGACAATATTTGTGAAATCTAGCGAATTTTGAGATTCTTCAAATAAAGCAAACTTAATTAACGTTAGAAATGAAATAATAAATCGCCGATCAGGAGACACTTTTCATTGCCGTTCAGACTAAAACATATTAAATATAAATTATAAAATATACTTATAAAAAAGTAAGTTTAAAGATAAATTCCAACTTAATTATGTAATAATACTGTTAGAAATTTTGATTGGAAAAGGGTCGGTAAACCGTGCAAGACAAAGAAAGCAAATTTGATTCAACAGAAAATATAAGTATGTTAATAAATTAATTGTTAGCCGAACAATCCTTTTTAATATAATCTGAAAATTAATTTGAGCTTCAATTTATGGCCGCATCGTCACTTAAAACTTTTATTAAAAGTGATTACGTAAAATCAACGTTAATCTATTAAGGGGCAAATCTGGGAAAAAATAGCTTATTTTTTTCAATCATCGTCCTAAAAAAACTCAACAATTCGGAAAATAAATTAAGAGTTTTAAAAGAAACGAAATTTAAAAAATTTCAACGTATAAGTGAATGCAATTGATTTAAAACAACCAAGAAGGAAAAGAAAGGATCATGGAATTTATCCAGATGATTCATTTCTATTGTTGAGATTACAGTTGAATGTAAAACTGAAGTAGCCTGTTCCCTTACATTATGAATATGCTTTTGATAGTTAAAAATACAATGTAAAATTTGGTGTTATAAACCAAATGAACAAAACTATGAACGTAAATAAAGTACCCAAAGAGTATTTGACAATAATTCATTTAAAAAACTTACTCCCTATTAAGATTATTAAATATTAAATGATGAACGTATCTTTTTTCAAAGAAATTTTAATTTTTAAATATTAAACTAGCTGTTTTTTAACACGAGGTTATTTCGCTAATTAACAAAGAAACACAAAAATATATTTGTATCTGTTTAGGAAGATATGATACGCATTTTGTTCTAAGAGAACTTGCAGGATTTGTATAAGTGCAAGTAAAGAATAATAAATCATTTAAAGACTTACTATTTATTAAGATTATTAAAATATTAAATGACAAAAATATGTTATTTTTAAATAAATTTTTAAATATAAAAGAACTGTTATTTTTAAACACGGATTAATTCGCTAATCAAAAAAGCACTCAAATATCGTATGTGGAAGACGTGGGCCGGGTGAGAAGCTATATCCGATCTAGCCATGATGTTTAATAAAAAAATTTTCAAAAATGATAAGTTTTAATTGACATTAACTACCTAATAATCTTGAAAAACAGTTAGTAAAACTCTGTATCATTCTAATAGTCACCAAGAAAATATTTTTTCTTAATTATCAATAAACTAATTTTGTCGGTCGTAGCTCCAAATATCACAGACCTTAAAATAATAAGTAGCAAGAACAAAAATTTAATAGAAAAATACTTAACAAATGGCATTCACCAAGCAGCAAATCAATTTTGACTTATTGTGATTATTATTTTAAAGGAACTAGAAAAATTGGTCGGCAAGATGAGCAATTGTGGGATATTTTGGCACTCTTATTGTTAAAAGATAATTAACAATATTAAAAACTAAATTAAAATATTTCTACTCAAGAGAAAGTAATAAATTCTATAATTAAATTATAATAAATATAAAAAAGTATGGGTTATATTTACTATATTTATTTTAATACCTTAAATGTTTTTCAAATTAAATAAGAGTAACATATTCTTTCTGAATGTAATTGAGGAAGACATGATAAGAAAAGTAGAGGAGTCAACAGAATTTTAATTAAATCTTTAATTATAATCGGTTTTTGAATACAAAGCTCCAAATATAGAAACTGAATATTTTTCTTTTTATTTGTCTTCACGCTTAATTTCATAATATACAAAACTAATATATAATTATATCGAAAAATAAATAAACATATAATTTTCAGAAAATAATTGGAGCTGTGAAAAAATTAATTGCAGATCCTAATTATTTTAAACGGGGCATCCATCAGCCATAAGAAGTAAAGAGAATATTATGAAAATGAAATGGAATGCAAAGTGTTGACCTATTTATTGAAAAAAATCAAAAAAATTCGTTTCTTTGTTCAGAAAGCATTTTTTCGCGTTTTGCCTTGATTGCTAAAAAGAGAATTGAATTCTGCACAGATAAGCCGCTGGCCGTTTTTCTTTTTTTAAATAGCGAAACAAATATTTAAATCTATCGAACTATGTAAAAAAGGGAAAATAAATCCATAACTTATAAATTAGTAGATAAGGTGAAATAAAGCTTTGCCAAAACAAGAAATCCATATTAATAAATTATAATGGAAAATCATTAATAGATATTCCCCGTTTAACAGGCACAGCTCGGCACAAAAAAAACCAGGTCCCTTTATACTTCATTCTTATTGCGCAAAACTTAACGGGATTTTTTTACGGTCAACCTGAATAAGGCAAGAGAATTATTGGCTAAATGAAAAGAAAGGCTATTAAAAATAATGTTACTAATAGACGGTGTGACGTAGAGATGCGAACAATAATTATTCAGAAATATATCTTCCTAAAACGTAAAATTTTATCATAGAATAAAAATTTATCAAACAATAATATTATCTAAATAGAAAATTCTTTTAAAACCAAAAATAAGTTGTAAGTACATATACACAAGATCTCTCTATTGCAACCAGCTAATGGGTAAACTTCTTAAAATTTTTATATTAAAGTGATGTCGTTAATAATATGTTTAATGCACTTTTAAATACAAATAACACCCACAGTAAAACCACAGATAACATTACAAGCGTCTAGACTGCTGGCAACTTAAAAATTCTTACCGTCTAAAATCAACCAAGATATTAAAATATAAATAGAAATATTTTATTGTCAACGTAAATTAGTTGAGAATTAATCGTGACACTTTCTTTGAACTAATTTTAATATAAAACGATGAACAATTCATAATTCCTCTAACAATAATTTTAAGAGTAATTTCTAAATTAGAAACTAATGTGTAATGTCAGATAGACTTATCAATATTAAACTAAAGATTATTAAATAGCACTGGTGACTTAGTAAATAACATTCTTAGTTTGAAAATAAACCCAAAAATATTCACAAATTAACAATGATTTTGACAAAATTAAAAAAATACTTGTATTTAAAAAAATCTCATTAAAATTTGTATAGATGAAATTATAACCAGAACTTAAAATACGTATTATTTCACTTTTTTTATATGTATGAGATGCCAAAATAACTAAAATACGAAAATTTCTCGTCTTACATAAATTCACTTTCTTCTAAACTCGAAAATAAAACTTTTCAAATATACAATATCTTTAGATAAATTAAATTTAATATTTTGTGAACAACCTATTAATGTTTATTGCATAAATAGATTGGGTGAATGCTATGAAAAAATGGGTCTTCTTACGTCAAAAGGCTATATCAATTGGACCCAAAATTGTACAGGAAAATTTTAAATAAAGTTAAAAATTTGAGTAATTTGACGAAAAAAAATTAAAAGAGGCAATATGTTTCAATAATTAGCATAAAATGACAACGGCTACCAAATTAAATTGTTATCACAATAATGTCAATAAATATTTTTAAAAAGTTCAAATTAACCAAATGCATTTTAAACGTTTAAATAAATTTAACTAATATAGTGCAAATATTACAACTTTCAGCTAAATTTTTGTGTCATTTTAAATTATTAAAACGATTTGACCCAAAATTATCTCGAGACAATGATATAACGAGTAAAGATTTTAGTAAATAACTGATATCAATTAAGTATTGAACCGGACAGATTCTGTCGCTACAATGTACAAGACAGCTGAAAAATATCATGCAAATAAGTACAATATAAAATTATTTACAAGTCAGAATTCTACTTTTTGTTAGTCGCAGATTTAGTAATTAAATTTAGTAAATGAGGTTAAAATTTACAAAAAATTATAAGATAAAGCCAGGATAGCAACTAAAATAATAGACAAACAAGTTAAAAAATTGTAAGTTCACAGAAAGAATTAATTAGCATTAATTATTATAAAAAATAATTTAAAACTAAGAAACCAAGTCTTCCGCGCACGACTCATTAAAGTCAGATGGTGAAGGATTTGTTAGAACAAGTGTATTCCAATTACACCAAAAGACTTGAACAAGAAATATATTATTTAAAATAACAACGCTTGACATAAGACGGCAGTTCAAATTAAACAAGAGATAAATGCCCGTAAACATGTCGTCTGCTCAACATAAAAACACGAAAGTAATAATTTAATTTTTAAGCACAAGATTTCTTAAATAATGGGTTTATTTAAAAAAAGCATGTTAATTTTCATTCCGATTAACAAAATAGTTTTTAATATAGTAACCATTGAAAAGAAATCTAAATTATTTTCTCATAGAATAGATTGTTTTAAATTAAATGTATGTTAGACTGATCCGTATCGTTAATTCTCATTTCAATCAACAAAATTGTTTTTAAATAATACAATAATATTTAAAGAATTTAATTAAATTTCTCATGGAATAAATAATTTTGAAATAAAATGTATGTTGGACTGATCGGGTGTCCAAGCTTCTATATTTTTACTTTAAAAAAACTATTCTTCCGAAACTAAAGAAATATTTGTATAAAAAACAAGCCTGAAAATCTGACACTTCAAAATACGACTAGAGATGGATCAATGAGAGCTGCAAGAAACTAACAGACTATTAAACAAATTCACACTTCTTAAATTGTAAAATAAGTGTTAAATATGTTTATAGATCAAAAATTCTTTGAAAACCCAAAATTAGAATTGCATGAGTGTTAAAATTATTATAATGAAAAAATAAATAGAGGTTAGAAATGCATACACTTGAAAAACAATTGGTCAAACAGACTTTTGATAAATCTAAACCGAAACTAGCAATCACGCTAAAAGGATGTTTACTCAAAATTAAACAAAAAAAAATTAAATTACAAAAAATCATTAAGTTCACGTAAAGTCTGGCAAAGGTTTTAGAAAAATCCATGGCGTCGACAGTCACTTGTACTGGAGGTCGAAGCTTAATGATTAAAGAATAAGATAGAACAATTACAGAACTAAAGACGATAATAAAAAGCTTAAAAATATTCTATTACATTACGAATTTCTAATCACTTAAATTTAAATAGTGAAATAAAAACTTATAGCTAACCAAAACTTGAGATAGACTCTGGCTAACAAAGATTAAAGCTTAGATAAAGGAAAAATTTGTCTAAAAACGAAACAATGGAAAAATAACTAAAAGCAAAAAAACATGACAGGTGAATGACTTTTTAAGCAATAATTAATGTGAATCAATGTAAAAATTCATATTATATTGTATTGAAATTCTGCTCCATTTATAATCAGCTGTGTGTTGTATCTCAAATATAAGCTTATTCTGAAAATGGATATAAAGGCTTTATAAAAGAAAATTACTGTCTCTTTTAACAAAAATAATTGGTTTACCAACAATCTTTGTTCTCGATACCTATAATTGGATATTTTAGCGAATCGTCTTAACTATTTTGTTTGTTTTGTGACATCGGATATCTTTCCTTGCAAATCTTGTCCTTATTTGTAAGAATGTGAATTGATTGGACATTATAGATTTTGGTTATTTATTTGTTTGTTTTCACTTGGACAAATTAAATAAGTTTTTTATAGTGGACATTGTTAATGATTAAAAAAAGACGAGTTTAGTTTGTAGTTTTTTGGTGACTTAAAAATTTTAACTATTGATATGCCTTAAATTCTGCTGTTTATACCATAGAAATCTGGTTTGCCAATTTCCATAATTGCAAGTACCGTAATGTTGTCCTGCTCTTGATCCGAACCAGACGCATTTGTCAGTGGCATCCAGACATGTTGCCTTCATTGTTGCTGGCGGTGGCGTTAAGTTGATAAATTAACTTACGCAATTTATACTTCATTTTTTAATTATTGGTTAATTAATTTAACTGTAAATTTTTAGGTATATGCAACATGCTGTGAGGATTTGTATCGTTTCCAAAGAATTACTTGTCCCCTTTGTTATAACAACTGAGGTTTATTTTTATTTTTTTAATTTATTATAAATTATTGTCTGCCAAAATATGTCGTTATCACTAATTTGTTACAATATTTTAATTGATTAAGCAAAAATCGAAAAAAATGATGTATCAGAAATCTTTTTGTTTATAATTTATATTTTGTACCCGTTTTGTTGAATTTAATTTTTCACCAAACGCAGTAATGCAAATTCTTCCAATTGTCACAGTAATCAAAGTTATAATAATTGAATTTTATTGTCTTAGATAATATGAGCAACAATATAATCTGGTTTTGCTTCTTCGTATTCTCGCTTTTTCAACGAAAATTTGTCTCCGAAATAATTGGATATTTTATTGCAAATCTTATATTTTAGAAAAATAAAATTAGTTTAATAATTCACACTGATTTTGTTTATTATCGTAATTATATTTTAATTCAATTATCAAAATAAAGTCTTTTTACAATTATAATAGTTTGGTGTTTTTTCAAATATAATCCATTTTTCTAAATAGGTATTTATGCACATTTGTACTAATTTATTTATTTGTAATATTATATTGTGTCAACAGACATTATTTGCAGTGTAAAGCTTTATTTTTTAGTGGATCTTAGGGAATTATAGAATTGGGGTTGAACTCTATTATCAATAAATTTTCCATTGAAAATTCGAAATTTATATTAATTTAATTTTTTAATTTTCATTTAAAATTGCATAAATATGCAAAATAAAATACCTTTACAAAATTACAAGTTTATTTAAATAAAAATTAATTTCAAAATTACAGTTTATTACGAGATAAAATTTTAAAATGCCAATTTAGTGGGGAAAAGCCCGACACCCAGTAACCTAAAGATTTTGGGCTTCTAAAATAATCAATTGCACAAAAAATATAATTTACCAATAAATTTTCCTTAAAAAAGATATGTACAATTTTCTGACTTCGCCTACATAACTTTTTCGTGCCATCATTCGTACAAACGGATGGGGATGAAATTTGTTTAGATTCATAATTTTGTCAAAAATAGATCAACTGTTATCAAGACGAACGAAAGGCATATTTCATAGAATGGATCGGATTCCCCAAACACGACATGTCCGATATAGAGAAAAAATTACTATACGAAGGAATGAGAAAAATGCAAGGATGGAGAATGTATGTAATAATAATTAATTTAGCTGAAAACAAACTTTTGGATTAAGAACCTGAAATGTAGAAAGCTCTAATTTAATTTTTATAACAATATAAATTTCATGAAGACTTTCATTAGTCGAAATAAGATTCTATAAATTTTCCAATGCGTTGCATAAAATTCAATTAAATTTCACAAAAGTAATTTTCGAAAGAATCCCTTTAAATAAATGAAATTGTTTAAGTTCATAATATCGTGAAAAATAGATCAGCCGACATTAAGGAAGAATGAACGGCGTATTACATAAACTGGCGTGGATTCACAGACGATGACATGTCCGCTATAAAAAGGAAAATAATTAATCCGTAATAAATAAAAATAGAAATAAAACGCAATGAAAAGCAATGCAGTATAGAGAATATACCTAAATATTGTTAACATTATTAAAAACAAATTAAACTATAATTAAATTTCAATCCGGACTAATATTAATATATTTTTTTCGAAAAAAAAACAAAATTTTAAAAACAGTTTGAAACTTTAAATAAAAAACAATTAATTGAAAGAAAAAAGATTATAGACAGAACAGAGGCTCGAAAGTTTCCCTCCAAATCTTGAATTGAATGCTCAGTTTTAAAAGCATTTAAACAATTGAAATAATTACAAAATAATTTACCTAATAAGGTGCTGATGACAATGTTCCGCTGCAGAAGGACCGATTGAAAAAAAGAGATCAAACGATGGTGGTACGATGAAAAAAAAACAATTTAAATTCGAAAAAAATAATGGTAAAAATAGGATATAATGTATAATTAATTCATTAAAAATACTGCCATAAAAATATATATGAAAAATGAATTTATTTCACCCAAAGAAGAAATCCCCAATGTGATGATAGCGGACCGGTATTTGTAAATGCGATTTCTAATTTTCCGCGATGATAATTTAACTTACAATTCTTATTAATTTTTTCATTTTAAAGCTTCATCAGGGTCCATTCATTGTTGATAACATCGTGATATTTAAAAATTAAAAAATAATTACGAAAAAAAACACAGGCCCAAATAAAATTCTATAAACTATCGCCCGATGTGTGTACTGCTCCAACTTACCGTCGATTGAACACTGGGAGAAAACGCATATACGTATCCAAAAATGTAATTAAATTTCATTAAAAGTAATTAAATAAAGTCAAATTGAGTATGAGTAGACTAAATAAAAAACAAAAATAATTAATTTATTCAAAAGAATACCATGAAATAAAAGCAAATTTATTCGTATTATAATATTGTCAAAAAAAGACCAGCTGACATTAAGGACAAACGATGCTACTTTCTATAGATTGGATAGATTCTAGTGGCCAAGACAAAGGAATGTGAAACAATGTTTGGATAGAGAATATGCCTAAACAATAATTAATATGAATACAGCTGAAACGATATTAACTAATAATAAAACTCAATTAGCACTAACCTTAAAATTTTTTTCTTAAAAAAAAAGAAAATTTTAAAATATTTTGAAAATTTAAGACGAATGGTTGATGGATTAATTTCTGAAGTTTGGCTGATAACATAATTTAAATGTGATGACTACGATCACCTAATTTAACTATTAACATAAAAAGGTTACCAACTTTTGATAATGTTTTTTAATTCAAAAGAAAAGCAACTATTGCAACACTAGGCGAATATAGGCCAAAAAATGCTTCACAAATGGAAAAAGCTAGTTGTCACTGTCACTGTTAGCTTAGCCAAAGTTACCCAAAAATACTTTAAATTAATTCAAATAACCCAAAAATCTAAAAATTCGTCTAAAAGTAGTATTTTTAAAAAATCTCAAAAAATAACATTTTAAATTTAATTTTATGTCCATGCGTTGGAATTATGGCAGAATATAACAATATTCAATTCATATTACGCTATTATATGTAATCATTCAGTCACCAATGCTGATGAATTTATTACAGAATTGAAAATCGCAATAGTTTAAATATTCGGGGGCCTAACATACTGCTGACACATCGTAATGTTTGCTTTTGTTAAAATATTTACGAATTATTTAACCATTAATAGAGTAACTTCTATTATTTGTTCCAATTAAAAAAAATATGTATTTCTTAAGCAACCCTCCTTTTCATCATCAACATCGCCGCTCTCCAATGTAAAAAGCTTTCTTTTGTGATAAAAACTCCTCGTTTTATATGATCAAATAAAGAAATTTTGAATTATAATTATTTATTTTAACGTAAACCAAGATTAGACTATTTGACAGTGAATCAACAGCTGTTCAGTTTCTTTGATTATAAAAATATCGCAAATTTAGTAAAATTATTTTCAAAATGAAATTATATAGGTGTACGTTAAACCTAGTGTTTATTTTGACAAAATTTTTTGTTTTAAAGTACGTAAGACAAAAAATTTAAAAACAAAGAAGGAAAAAAATTATTATGAACATTTTATAAATTTATGATCTTACCGGATTAAAGGTCATCACATTTAAATTATGTTATCAGCCAAACTTCAGAAATTAATCCATCAACCCTTCGTCTTAAATTTTCAAAATATTTTAAAATTTTCTTTTTTTTTAAGAAAAAAATATTAAGGTTAGTGCTAATTGAGTTTTATTATTAGTTAATATCGTTTCAGCTGTATTCATATTAATTATTGTTTAGGCATATTCTCTATCCAAACATTGTTTCACATTCCTTTGTCTTGGCCACTAGAATCTATCCAATCTATAGAAAGTAGCATCGTTTGTCCTTAATGTCAGCTGGTCTAATAAATTATCTATAGAGAATTATGAACATATTTAATTCTTTAATTCAAAAAATATAATAATTATTTGACCGTTTATATAAAAAATATAAGTATTAATCAATATTTAATGTATTTAAACCTGTTTCAAAAATCCATGGTATAGTTTGGAACACCAATCAGTCTTGTTTCAATCATTGCCGCATACGAGTTTCTGCGTACAAGCGGCAGATGCTAATTAATTTTTATTACTTTACCTTTAATTATTTATGCAGGGAAATAAATGTTAAATTTCTCTCATATCTTTTTGAGTTTTTAAAATTATTTTTGGAGTCAAAATAGCCCACTATAAATTTAAATTTGAATTCATTGAGGATTTATGGGTTATTTTTAACAGACATAAGTAACCCAGCTAAATTCTCAAAATTTTCCAGGCAACGCCTATCGGCACCGCCTACCCCTCCACCTCATATACATAAGTTTACGAGAAAATTCACAGATTTTAAATGAAAATTTAAAGGAAAATTAGGAAGTTTTATAGTGCATTTTGTGTTAATTTTACTTAACAAATCCGCTGAAAATGTCCCTTCTAGTTCTCCAGTTTTCTTAGGATTTACCTATGGCTACCCCTGTTAAAATTGCTTTAAGACCAAATTCGATTTTTTGTTAAAAATATCGTTTTTTTCAATTTTCGCTTCACATTAGTCCCGGTCCACTTTTATGTTGAATTTACGCAAAAGAATCAGAAAATTTGGAAAAACATATTGTTCTTACATCGCAATTTATTGATTATTGATTTGTGGATTTGACTCGGAATCAAATATGCTTTTAAATTTTGGTCTTTTTCGTTTCGTTTCGTACGAAAACGATTATTTTTTCATTTCGTTTTCGTGTTTGAAAATTTCATTTTCTCGTTTCCTGTTTCGTTTTCGTCCACCAGTATTTTTTTTCGTTTCGTTTTCGTGTACGAAATTTTTTTTGGGTTTTCGTGCAACCCTGCCCCGGGGACGGGAGTGGGCGATAATTATTGTAAATATAATTATGCTAAAAATAAATTTATTTATAATTCAGATTAATAGGTAATATTAAAAGTTGTTAAGACTGCTACTTACCCAATAATAAGAAAAAATGACGACTCAAATTGGTATTTTGAGATTGGTCCTTTTTACAAGAATAAAGTTTACCTATATTTATATGTGATTTACAGCCAAATAATTATATTACCTTAAATTAAAATTATTGGAAATTGCGCTGTAAAAACTAAAACCGTACTAAAATAAAAACCAATTATTTGAAAGATAACTTTTACAATTTAAAATAAATTCTGCAACAATCTTTCCAAAAACCATTTGGTCAAATATTTAAAAGAAACGCTTCTTTAATACTAAAATTGACAAAAGCTTTAGGAAAAATTAATAATTCTTTTAATTACTCTTTGGAACAAATATTTTTTATCTATAAATTAAGTGTTAACTTTTCATTTTTCTTTTCAAGTTTTGTTTTTATTACCTAGGCGTCAAAACCATAAATTAAATTAAATTCTGTTTTCTCTTTCTTTTTTCGCGAACAAACTCTTAATTAGTCTAACTTTCTTAATTTTAATTGATTTTATTAGTTTTATTGATACCATTACAAATCTTTCTAATTGTCAATCATCTTCCGAATCATCGTCTCTCTCATTGTTTCTGATGTGGAGTCCACCGACGAAGCCCAGCATAACCAAGCCCAAAAATTGCACACTTCCATCAATTCTTCATTCGTTCCGAACCTTGCTGTTTCCAGAATTTCGACCACTCGCTGCTCTTTGATAACGTATTTGGGCCGACGATTTCTGATTTTGCGTAGGCGTATGCTTGCGCGATGTCACACTGTTTGTCGATGTCCTTGATGAGCGCGGCCAAGAAAGCAGCAAGTGAAGGATGATTATTTAGCTCACGCTGAAGCCATGTTTTAAATTTTACCGTTTGTAAAAAAACCACCGCGAACTGTCCATGCGCCGATTCCATCATTTGTGCGTTCCAACGCCGACTGTGCTCGGTCAACAGGTAGAATACAACTAAGAGGATAGACAGCCTATCACGGACACACCGTGAACATGCCTGCTTATAAGAGGTTGCAGTACCAGTTTGGAATCAATGAGTTCGAGAAAGGGTTCCAACCTAAAAACTATGCCAGCAGCCCGATAGTTTTTTTTTGCAAACAAACCTTTTGTTATGGATGACACTGCAATTTCATTCATTCAAGCTCTTCATTGGTTGACGGGTGGACGAGGGCCTATTAAAAGTTTTTACTGCAGATGAACCACTTTTTCTTGATCTTTTTGAATTTGTACCCTGTAAAGCTGGAAAGTCAAACATGGAAATGGCCTAAATAACAGACCTTTGTGCCAAAGACACAGTGTTCAGCTCGCAGTTCGGCTTCCCGCCGCATAACCGCTGTCTCCTCAGCTGCAATGCTGTCGTCAGTTGATATTCAAGTCACTTTCAAGCTGTTCACGGCTACTCATTTGAACAAAAAAAAAGACTCAGTTGCTAAATTCATGAAGTTAATGTTCGGTGAATGATATTTTGTAAAAATAAGCGATTTATTATTTTTGTAACAGTTGGTGTTTTTAGTTGGGCTTTTGTCATTTTTAGATGGAGACGGGATTTTGTCGTTTTTTGTTGTCATGACGGCATTTTGTCGTTACGGGATTTTGTCGTTTTTAGGTGGAGACGAAATTTTGTCGTTTTTGGCTGAGACGGGATTTTGTCGGGGGCGGGATTTTGTCGGATGGGATTTTGTCGGGACGGGATTTTTGCCCGCGCGCCGTATTGTCGGCACAAAATGCGACCATCTTCAAATTTAAGGCAATGTTTTTGCAGCATTTTTATAATCCACTGATAAACCTTAATTTTGGGTAAAAAATGAAAAATGATACTAACAATTTTACCACTTCTGACGTTTCGGCCGGAAGTGCTTGCAGGTCTAGCAAGCGAACTTGATGCAGAGATGATATGCCCAGACCCCTAAAATTATTCCATTATTCCATAACAAAATTGTTGAATAAATTTTGCCTTCTGCCGCAGCAACTATGTCAAAGTTGCACGGTACACAATTCGCATATTCATCTCCCTTTTTACTAATTTTTATGCCTGAAATTCACGCTCATAATCAGCATGAAAATTGTTTTGGCGCTTTGGTGGAGCCATTAAAAGCAAATAAGCTATTGCAAAAAGGGAATATAATAATTAGATCTTCGTATGGATTTCAATAAATGATTGAAGGAGGAATTATACACTGTAACAAAATTATGAACCCAAGAAGACTAAGAAAAATATTCAAATATATATTCGCTTCAAAACAACTTTATTTCAAAAATAGCCCAAAAAATAAGAAATTTTTATTGGAATTCACAAAAATAAGACAAAAATAAGGGCAACGAGCTGAAATAAGGACAAATCTTACAAATGAGGACATTAAAATTTTTAAGATTCGGACCCTCTAAATCAGAACATTTCTTTAAAATAAGGAAAAATGGCAGCTCTGCATAAAACATCGAAATCTATATTAATTATATATAAAAAAATAAAAAAAATTTCTTACTAAATGATAGCTTTATTTATCCATAACTGATTAAATGTTGGAGCCCCATTAAAGTCGGCTTACTGTGAGAAAAAAAAGGAAAAAAAAACTTTTATGAGAAATTGTAACAATTATAAACCAAAATTTTGTTTAAATCGTCAAAGTAAATGTTCAATATGTCAACACAACCAATATGCTTAACAGCTTTCAAAAAGCAGAACCAAATTAAATATACGACACAGTTGATATGTTTATACCAAAATGAGACTTCTCGGACAATGGTTTTATTTTTTGGAGCGTTGTACACGCATTCTTTATGTTAAAAGCATACTATAAAACTAAGAAAAATTATGCTATCCAGTTACTATCATTTCGGTAAAAATTTAATAAACGAATAAATACACCAATTTTGAAAAATAAAAGTAAAAATAGATTATCTTCACAATATAGTTTAATTGTGTAAGCAAAACATTTTATGAAGCAAAGCTCAAAGGAGAAGATGCCTGTGACAACACCTTAGATACAAGAAAGGGTATTAAAATTGTAAAATTTCAAGTTAATTGCAAGCCTAATTTCAATTCAACTATATACTGCATAATGATTTTGCCAAAAGATTCATTCTGTTACTAAGAAGCAGGCAAAAATCAGACAGAAAAGTTGAAGTTCGAAAATCAACACCGTACGCCTCAAAAAAATAATTTTTTTTTTGATGGAGTAGGATTAATCTTGTAATTTATAGAATAATAATGCAAAACAATTATTTAAAAATATTCTTAATTTTAATTGAAAGAAATTTAAAAAAGCATAATAAACATCTAAAGTTACACAATTGAAAGCAAGGCGTTCAAAAAACTTAAAATTATCAACGAAAAAATCTCTGCAAAAAATAGATATAATAATTCTTAGTTAAAAATTGATATATTCACGCATGGAAGATAATTTCAAATAATTTATGGGACTAAAAAAATTATCCTATGAAGCTATTAATTTAAATTTTTAAATGTCAAAAATTTGAATATGCTATTGCGAGCAGATGTAAAGGTTTAAATAATTTAAATTAAATGTTCTAATAAATTGGAAACAAATAAAACAGGAAATTAATATAATAATAAGAAGTGCGAGCAGTTAACATGAAACATTCAGCAATTAATATTGTAAAATAGAATTAGAATTAGATGCAAATCTGGCGAAATTTAATTAGCCTCCTTGTAATTATTATATAAATTGAAGGATACGAATATTATATTAATGAAAATATTAATACAAAAGATAATGAATAATGAAAGTATATAATTTACCTATGAAAACTAACAATGCACAGAAAAGAAACTGAGTTAGTAAAGCATTGAAATTTCAATCAAAAGTATCCCTCTTCCGGAAAATCGAAGAACATAAATTATGAAATAGCATTGCAACTTTGATTACGGCACAAAATGTAAAATGAAAACCCAAAATAAAAAATCAGAGAAATAAAGAATACAAATTATCTGGTTGTTTTGGTTGAAAAGACAATAAAAATAAAAATAATTATAATTCATTCGGCTTGGAAACCAAATATCTTTTCTTGTAAAATATTTATTAAACGCTTGAAAGGAACTCAGGTAAACATATTAAATCGATAATATGTTAATTTTGCATATTGAATCATTACGAAAAGTAATAAAGAAATAAGTAAATTTAATATTCGCGAAAATGAACCGGGATACAAATATGGCTTTATTAAAAATGTAGATTTTCCAAACATTTTTATTTAAAAATGAACTGGATTTGAAAATTATTAAAATTTAGTCGTGAAAATTTTCATTACTAATCATGATTCAAATTAACAAAACTGTGTATATTTTTTACTTCAGAATTTTCGAGGCAAGATATTAATGTGACAAAATTCAACAAAGATTTTGATTTGGAAGTTCTTCGCTGGACTGATCTCTTAGATTAAAATACAGGAAATAATAATTATAAACTAAAATTTAAATTCAACAAACAAAATTATACATCATCAGGAGAGATTTAATTAGTCTCCTTGTTCCGAACAATTTTTAAGATGCTCATTTTTGATTTTTCAATAAATTTAAGTATTTTTAAAGTAAATATTATATAAACATAAATATAATATATACCCAAAGAGTATCAAAATAATTTTTAAAATTTGAAGGAGAAAAAGAAATTCATCCTATTTTATTCCTATTGAAAAATTGCAAAATTAAAAATTGATAAATATCTTATGGACTTTGTAAAGTATTTTTATTTGGCGTTGTCACCGACCACATGTTATGCATAATATGAAATTAGGTTTTCAGTTGCTTCTTGTCTATTACCTTATTTGATTTTGGTTTAAAAATTTTTTTTTATATTTATAGTATTAGATGTTTTTGTCTTGTTTTAATTTGTAATATAACTTTTTGTAATTTCTCAGTATAAATTTATTTCTTCATGTTACTTGTTTCCGGTACTCAGCTAATTTAATTTTAAACAATAAGTTTTTATTTCACAAAATTTATTTTTTCTTTGGGATTGTTTCTGCTACAGTAGAAGCTTAGTAACAAAATCTATGTTATTGTAAATCCCCCATGATTGTTTATTATTTTCTAGAGAAGAATTACAGAAATGGACTTTATCTTTCATTGGTTCATTTTTGCTTAAGATAGTAAAATGAATACAAAAATGCTGTGTTTTATGACCACTGCGGCGATAATAAAATCGTCAAAGTAATCAAATGCCTTCATGGCTGCAATGAGCTCGTCCATGAGTTTTGAAAATAGTTCAGCTAGCTCTGCGAGTACGAATCCTTGAAATTGATCTTCTGAAAGCATTTTATTCTAAATATTATAAAACTTAAGACATATGTGTTCAATTGTATTTTTATTCATATTTAACAATTTTTCTTTATGGAAATAATTTTTATAAATAGTCCTATGAATTTCAAGCAAATTTGAATTATAGGCCACCATTTTCTGGTTAATGAATTAATTTTTTGGTATTGGGTCAATTTATTCAGATTTTATTCATTTCTCATTTATATTGACTTTAGAAAATTATTTAAATCATTTTTTTATAAATTTGTTTTGAATTATGTTTTAATGAAATCCATAGAATTTAATAAAGTTTTTCATGTTGTTTTCGAATAAAATGAAAAATTGATATTCTAAGAAATTCCGTCCGCAACCATTATTTTGCAGTTCTTTATGGCCTAACTTTATAATTTTTGAGTCCTCCTCAGTTATTAGTGTTTACTAACATTGTTATCTGTTTTTGTAGTTTTAATTTTAATTGGTAATCACCAATATATGCAAATGATTTAAATCAATACCACCGTCTATTTCATGTTGTTAATACGTGTTTATATAATTTTTTAAGAGTTATCATTAATAATATAGGTTGATTGTGTTATATAAAATTTTTATACATTAAACCTTATAAACTGGTACAGTTCATATAAGTTTATGCTTTCCGATTCTTTATTGAAAAGTTTAATTTTACATACTGTTTTGAGGAGCACTATTTAAAAAAGATATTTAGTTTATTGAAATAAATTTCTAGGATCGATATATTTGTTGTACGTATGCTGAATGTAAAATTTCTTAAATTTTTTTCGTAATATTTTAAAGTTATTTGCTAATACACTGAGTATTTTATTAATAAGATAGTTTCAAGATTAGGTGAACCCATATCGCACTGGCCAAATGACTGTCACGAACTGCGCTCAACAGAGCAAACCTGTTTCCTTGAAAACAATTTTAAATCTTAAAATTGAAAAAACCCACATTTAGAATGCAAAGTTTTGGTTTTTAGGGTCTTATATTAATAAATTTGTCGATTAACCATAACCGAAATGAATTGTTTTTAATTTGAAGAATAATAGAATATGGTATTCACCAACTAGCATGTTATCAATTTAATTTTATTCTAAATGACAATATCAAAAATTTTTCCAATCCTTTGCGCTGTTTCAAACAGCTGTTTTGTAACTCTAATAAGGAATATCTAATAAAACTTTTTTTTAAATGTTTTATTAAGTTTTATACTTAAAGGTAGTTTCGAAAGTAAACAAATCTATTCTAGTTTTAATGCCTTTTTATCATTGCTGATTTTTTATTCCCTACTTTTATTGTTTTTTTATTCTTGATTTTATTTTAATTCAAAAATCTAACATTTATTTTTTAATTATTTGCAAGATTTTTTTAAGCATTGCAAGTTTTCTGAGTTATTGGATGTTTAGTTTTTAATACTATCTTCACTCTCAATTATTATTAACTGGTTTTTATTACATATAACATTCTCTTATTTCAGTTTTCAATTAATAAATTTATGCCACTTATTGGTACCTTTAGTGTTTTTATTTAAGCGAAGTGTAGTTTGTTAGAATGGTTTAAACCAAGTAGCCTATTTAATTTATTGCGTTGCCATCGACAAAATGAATGTTATAGATGGATAATATGAAATCATGTGTCATTGTGTCATTCCTGTTTTGACCAACCAATTCCTACAAAACCCGACCTTCATGAAAGCAACTCAGTGTTTCTGAAAAGCGCGAATAATTTTTATATTTCCTTATTTAACTCGAAAAGTTAATTCAAAAGATATTTAATACGGTAATTATATGTAATGTATGTTTTCTGTGTGATTATATTAGTTTGTTTTACAACTCGTTTTTGTTTAAATGCTTTTTTGTTTTATTGGTTTTTGTCGGTAATTTGCTTAACAGAAGTGTAGAAAAAGATTTCAAACATCAAATTATACCTTTTAAATAAATGTCATTATTGCAATCAATATGAAATGTCTTCAAATACCATTTTATGTTCGTTTGTTTATATCTTATTTATAAATTCACCAAAACATATTTTAACTTGCTAACTTGAAGAGCGCTTTCCTTTCATCGTGACAAAAATTGGTGACTTTGGTTTTAGCTTTATGTGTATTATTTTTATTCTCAGTTTAGGTATGTTCCTTTTTAAATTTTATTTGCTTATTAAGCAACTAGGCACGCTTTGAAAAATTTGTTATGTTGACATTGAATTAAAACAAGTGGTTTAATATTTTTATTTACCTTGCCAATTAAGATAGTAGCACATCATTCCGCAATTCACAACAAAAACTGAGACGATTGCTCTCCTCACTTCTAAAACTTCTTCTTCAGCGCCCCCAACAGTCGGCTTACGCGTTTTAATAACGAGTGGGACTTTATCCCGTATAAGAAAGTGAGGCGCTTAAATGATGGGATGTTTTATTCATTATTTTTTTGGTATTAATTCTTTTTCTAATTTTCGACCTTGCTGCATTGAAGGTTAAATAGTATGACAAGGATTTTTTAAGCAAATCTGTAAAATTTTTTATTTTTTCATATGCAATTTCGACAATTTTTATAATTTTTTCTTAATTTAGTTTGATCATTTAACAAAACCAACAAGAGTTTGACAATTTTCACATTTAAATTTAAGGCTCATGCTTCGAACTCATACTGACAAATGTGCAAGCCCAATTGCACAATATTTTGTTGATTTGTGCCGTGGTTGGCTTTTTTGGGTATTACAGTAAGCTGTTAACAGATGTATTTTATTGACATTTATTTATTTTGTATTTGCTTGCATCCGTTAGTTTTGGCTTTGAATGGTTTCATATTTTACATAAGCTTCCTTTTAAATATTTTTAAACTAATTCTCAAAATACTTATTTCAATGATTTTATGATCGGTATCATCTCCGCATATAATCATTTTG
>JAKKIK010000682.1:0-25233 GCA_024500135.1 Heterodera carotae | reverse complement strand
GCGCGAGGGGGAGAGTGGGCGGTGCCGATAGGTGCCGCCGGGAAAATTTTGAAAAAACTAGTGGCATTTTAAGGGAAATTAAGGCTTAAATTGAAAATGAATTATGTTAAGAAATTTGATTTAAAAAAACAATTTTTTAAACAAAAATCATCAAAATTCCCAAAAATAAGACAACAAAAAGACCCAAGGGCGGAAATAAGGACAATCTTAGAAATAAGGACATTTTTGGTTTCTAAGATGAGACCCCTCCAAATAAGGACAAATCTTAGAAAAAGGACACTTGCGAGCCCTGCATTTTATGGCTCAATTTAGCTGCAGCCAAAACGAAAATAAAATAATTGGTTAATTTTGCTTAACTCCGATTATTAAGTCTGGATTAGAGACAGCTCCACAGGATCCAATGTTTTTTCAGCACCATTGCTTCATTGATTACGTCAGTTTGATCACGCAATTTAATCGACTGAATTTCAAATGAATCATTTATTTATTGTCCTTAATAAATGAATAACAATAATTAATTAGATCTGGGAACAATGGCGGCTAAGATGGCAAACTCGGGCACAGCGCGAAACGCAATTCCCGCCATACCAACAAATTCACTCGGTAATAAAATGTGGAAAATTTAAATTTTAATATTTATCTATATTTAATTACTCGATTAAGTGTACTGGCGGGAATGAATTTTACCAGCTCAACGCGACAATGGTTCCATTTGTGGATCCTGAATACCCAAATTGGGGTAATTAATAATTGTTTTTTACGTAATGAGAGAATTGAATTTTTCCAAAAAAGACAGTTCTGTTCCAAAATAAGATTTGGTTTTTTATAAATTTAATCTCGCATTTTTTATGATACAAAATTTATTTGACTATTCAAATTCTTTTAGCTTGTCTTAGTAACAATTACACGGACTTTTTGTACAATTATTCGCTGAGTCCATCATGTCAAAGGGCGGGGGAGTGTGGATCAGAGTGAATAAATTAATTATAAAAAGGCATCATAATAAAAAATGCAAACCAAAATTAAGCTAAGTACCTTCTGGAATGCATTTTCCGAATTATTATATTTTTATGGCAATTTTAACCAAAAAGCATACATTAAAAGTAATTTCCGCTTCAAAAAAAAAATTATTCCGAAAATTATCATTCAAAATATTTTCATGGAATCCAAAAAGACAAAACTATGTACATTTGGCTCAAATCATTACAGAAAAAGCAAATGCCTCACTTTAACAGTTTGAATTATTTAAACTCAATTTCATTAAACATAAACCATTTGGATTTAAAAATACATACTTATTATAATCAAAGCTTCCTCTTCTGCGATACCACCAACCAAAGTGACCCTTTTCGTCCAACATGCAGCGCAAAGATTAAGCCCGGAGGCGACTGTCAAATTTTTGCAGAAAATAGTAATTAAACTTATTTAAATGTGATTCTGATTGAATTTAGGGATATTTACAAATAATGCTTTTAAATTGATTATTTTTAAGGTGAGCAACCGTGCTTCAACTCCATCTGTGACGGCATCAGTGGTCGATGTGTGCAGCAACAACAACAGCAGCAAAACTTTGAGACAAAAGTAATTTGGGATTGATTTGTTTATGCCTTTGCCGCTGATCGAAGTTTCTTTGGTTAAGCATTGAGCTGAGCTTAATCTTTAATTTTGATTCTGTTTACAGTTTAAGAAACTATTCACAAGCAAAAGTGCATTATTCATTGACACAAAAAAAGTAATGATTTTATTTCAGTTCGAAAGTTATGGCGATGAAAAGGAAAATGGGAATACAAACGGAAATGGGAATGGCAACGGCAAAGGGAATGGCAAAGGGAATGACAACGGCAATGGGAATGGCAAAGGGAATAGCAATGGGAATGGCAACGGGAATGGCAAAGGGAATAGCAATGGCAACGGGAATGGCAACGGCAATGGGAATGGCAACGGGAATGGCAACGGCAATGGGAATGGCAACGGGAATGGCAACGGCAATGGGAACGGGAATGGCAACGGCAATGGCAATGGGAATGGGAATGGGAAGCATAAAGGCAATGGCCCTACTACACCGTCACCTACAGTAAGCTCAATGCCTTTTTATCGAGTGAAAAATTTATAGTCAGTTATAGCTCAAAAACTTGCAAAACTTGGCGGATTTACGAAATGTCGAAATCGAAAAAATGGGAAAATTTTGCTTTTTCCCCAGGAAAAGGAAAAATTTTTCAAAATTCCCCCCCCCCTCCCCTAAAACCAAAAATTTTCCGATCCCCCCCCGAAAATTTTTTCTGGATACGGGCTTTCCCAGCACGCCCCCTGGGTGGGGGTTAAACAAGCGCTTTACTTTCACGCTTAAAGACTTAACCTGTACATTTAGTGCTCTCTCGCCCTACGGCGTTCAGCATCCATCTATTAATACTTTAATATTTATATGCAATATTTGTATATCATGGTAGGTTTAATCTCTTTATTTTTCAGCCTGCTCCACCCCGAGCTCGCTTTTGCTATGACTTCCACGAGTGCTGTTCACATTGGGCAGCAAATGGCACATGTGGAAGAGCAAAAATGTCCATGAACAATTGGTGTCCCGGCACATGCTATTACGACGGATGCCAACCGTACCCAGTCAAAGCCGGTAAAAATGAGAGAAGTCTATCTATCTGTCGTCTGCTGTCTATCTATCTATCTATTTATATGTTTTTCAGGTTGTAGAGATATCCACTTACAGTGTAAACGATGGTCCGAAGTCATCCAACATTCGGGCCATGGATATGGCCAACATAAGGGTCAGTAGTCTCTCTGATGGGAACCAATTAAAAAATAATTTAAAAATAATTTTATGGAATTTCCTGAATTCACAAAAATTTCACCGGCGGCGCCTATCGGCGCCGACAACCCTCCATCTCGTAGTCCTTGTCCTGTACAAAGAACAACACTAATTTGCATTTTATAGGGTACAAAAAAAAACAAAAGCCTCCGCGACCAATTCCGATGAATGAATGCGAACGTAATCCGCATTTCATGGCACGAAATTGTGCCAAGACGTGCAAAAAGTGTGATGTTGCGACACGGGATAAGTGCGCGTAAGTATAAAATTGTGCTTTATTTGAAACGTGTGTTAAAAATTTAAAATAAATTATTTTTATTTTTTTGTAATAAACACAAATTAAAGTAATTGTCTAATTAATTAAATATACAATCATCAGATTATTAACGCCGGTTGACTTTGTGCACCCAACCATTCCATAAGAAGAGATGTTAAAAATACTTTTTAAATTCATAGCGCATATATTGTATTAATTGTAAATATTACATAATAATACATTGAATAAATTGTTGGAAATAAAAAATAAATATTCAAGTAGACAAATTCGGTGAATCGAAAAATTTTCGAAATTCTAGTTAGGCACCACTAAACAATCAATTTTTCCGAATTAAAAAAAATACACCCCTAAATCAATTTTCAAAAATTAGGCCCTTTTCAAAATTTTTGAAACCATTTCTACCGTACCCCCCTCCCCCAGAAATAAAGCTTCCTTTAGTCTTCTTTTCAACACTCGTACTTATCACTTTTGGCTGTCTCAACCCTGCTTGAAACCCGAAAACTCGAGTTTTTTAAATACAAAAAAACCGACTTTTTGACAGAGAAACTGAATGAGATTTGTAAGTGCCCAAGCCGAAAAACAAACTTTTTAACCCGTGGCATAGAAGATACATTTTTTCAACTTTTTAAAATATTAATCGGATTAATTGGTAACTTTTATAAATTTTCTTAACGGAACCCAAATGAATTGTCAAAAAATATATATATTTTGGGTGCCTATCGCCACCCCGCGCGCTGTCGGACTCTAAGTCAGAAAAAAAAGCATTCAGACGAAAAACGGGTAAAAAATATGAAAAAAAACTTGTATAATTATAATGTATTAACAAATTCGCCTAAATGATCAAAAATTTCCCTACTACAAACGCGTTTTCTGAATCAAAGGCCTCCGAATTTGAAATTTTCAAATGCTCAAAACCGAAACCCATTTTTTCTAATCTTTATTAATGCAAATCTTAGAATTTAGCGGAACGGGCTTTTCACAAAAACTGGAAGTGAGACAACTTTAGTCCCGGTCAAAAAACCGGGAACCCGGACTAGTCCCGGTCCCGTTGAACCTTACTAAAGCTACTTTTTTACTTAACTCTTAAGACAATGTTTCAAAAACAAAAAAAATAAAGGAAGATAATTAATTGCGAAAATATAAGTAATTGGTTTTTACGATAAATTCTCTTAAAATGTAGTGAATCAAAAATTCTATTTATAAAATGGAGCATATTTGAGCTTTTTCACGTTTGTCATTTTGCTAACACAACAAAAATAAATAAATTGCATAAGTATCACTTAACTCCGAATCCCTAACTCAGACTTGAAAATACTATATTCGAATTAGTTTTTTTTATTTATAAAATCATGTCTAAAGAATTGATAAAAATTGTTCATTCATGTGGCATTATGTTTTATAAAAAATGGCATTAAAAACAGAAAACATAATTTTCAGTTTTAAAATTTATAAATAAAATTAATCACACATAGAGCAATTTTCAAGGATTTTAGCATTAACTTTTTACCGTGGCACACGCATCAAATGAATAAATGCCAATGGAACGGCGATCAATGTTAATGCTTAATCACATACATAAATTATAATTAGTCAGATTTGGAGGAATGCAATAAGTTTTTCACAATATTTGGACAATTTTTCCACATTTTTTTTTAGATGAATGCCATGAAAAATGTTTTTAGTTCAATATAAAAGGCAAGGCATTATTGCGTTTTCACATTCATAAATTAAAGAATTGGTTATGTACGGAGTGCCATTTCTCCAACAAAAATTTTAACAAATTATTTTCAAACAATTAAACATTAAGTTAGGTCGAAAACATTGAGGGGCAGAATGTTGGCCCATAAAAGTGACAATTTGGATAGTCCCAAGCAAGTTCTTGGACTATAACTTTGTTTTACCTTTCCAACAAATCTCTAGAACTTTTTTAAAGTGGATTAATCGCTAAGCTTCTGCTGAAAAATTGCTTCTAAACAAATAAATCTTTCTAATGAGACCATTATCCACTAACATTAATTTCTCGTGACATTTTTGATCAGTGATGTTGACCTGGCCAATAGCTTACATCCAATTGTTGACGTTTTTCGGCATTTTTTTCCTATTCCATCACGCGAATTTGCAAGAAACATCGACGGTGGCGCCATGCGGCAGACAGCCAAATTACACTTATTGCGACACATTTCCTGCGAACCATCGCCGTGGTTGTATCATGGGACTGCAGATGGCGGAATTCTCGGATAAGGTCATGCGTAAAAAACCACTAATTTCTATTCAATTAATTTAAAGAAATTAAATAATTTAGGCTTATTGTGAAGGACAAATTTACACCTGGGACCAATTTCCTGGGCCGTCGCCAGGACTCAGTCAGTTTGGGGGCCTTTTGCCGTCCCAAAAACTATTCTAAATTTTTTTTTAACTTTTAAGCTCTGTCCACATTTCGACAAGCAACAAACGTAGAACAAGGCGCACAACCGCCGCTTTGTCAAATAGCGGCCGATTTGTACAGCTGTTTTGACATTTCTTCAATTTGTGTAGCATTAAAAGGTATTTTTTGAAAAAAAATATTATTTTAGAATGAGTTTAAATCCATTTTGCGACTTTAGGTCAAGAAACGGGCATTCAAGAATGCTATTACGACGCAAATAGCACGCTGCCTGACATTGAATTTGGCTCAACGATCGCACCGCTGGGACTGTTTGGTCCAGGGGACACAACAATTGTGCCGATCACCGCCACATTGACAAGATGCATTCGGAAGGAATACCGTATGATGACGCCTAATGAACGGACACGATATGTAAAGCGGCTAATTAATAAATTAGTATCGATCAAATTCATTGGACGATTTCCAATTTTAAATAGTGGCAAATCACAATAAATCCAAGTCTATAAAATTTTATGGACTTAGCAAGAGTAAAAATATTTTTAACAAATTACAATATTTAGCATAATGCCTTGCTGCAATTGAAGCAAGGCTTCGGCTCTTATGAATACAATCGCATAGCCTTTTTGCACTCTGAAGTTGCAAAAATGCCAGGGGCGCATGGCGGTCCGACCTTCGTTACTTGGCACAGAGAATACATGAAACGGTATAAAAGCATATTTACAATATTAAATAAAATACCTTAGTAAGAATTTTGGTATAATTTATATATATATCGTTTTGGAATTTAGACTCGAAATTGCTCTTCGTGCTATCGACCCGTCAGTTTGTCTTCCATATTGGGACTCGTCATTGGATCGGCGGCTTTCGAATCCAGTGAAATTTAGCTTTAACAATGTTTATCCATTTATTTATTTATTTTATTGAATAAAACAGGCAGATTCCATTATGTTCAGCGATTTGTTGATGGGTTCTATCGACAGCAACAATTTTGTTACCAGTGGCTTTTTAGCTAATTGGAGAACTGTACGTTTGTTGTTTCAAAATTATAACCTGAAAGAGCATTTTATGAAAAGATTTCGGCTTGCTTTTTTTAAAATGGCAATGGTTTAAATTTTTAAATAAAGATTATATATGTTTTTTAAATCGCATTATGCATTTTTTAGGCAGATGGAGGCCCAATTCAACGTTTGCTCGGCAGTAGTGGCGGTGATTTATTTGCTTTATCTGCGTGAGTTTAATTTAAATTAGCAAATAGATTAATTAAATTATGCAAGTCTTAATTCAGTCGCGACAACATTATTAACACCAATAATTTCTACAACATTTTCACCCTCTCAGATAATCCGGTTAATTTATGTGCATTTTAACAATTCCATATTTTTATTGTATTTTATATAAAATTTCAAAAGAGACTCTTTTGAATTAATTGTTTTACAATAACAATTTCAGCAAGACACGGCATGCAATGGAGTGAACCCTGCCAATGTGTTGGAGCGCAACCACGATTATGTGCATGTGTGGATTGGCGGCCACATGGTTGGTTGCCATTTTTGGCATAAAAATAGGCGGCCGTTGGCATTTTATGGCTATTCAACTGCGGCAACAACAAAAAAACTCTCTCGGTTTTTAGCTTTTTCGTCCTGCCCAAAGTTGTGGATACCCTGTGCTCATTAAGCTAGGTTTGACCCAACCCAGACGCTCCCATCCACGACAAAATTGGAGGGACTGGACCCTACCATCGACATGCCATCCCATCCCCGCTGACGATTCCAGCTGATCCTTGACTTTGTTTTCACTCCCCAGAAACAGACTGATTTACATAGCCTACTTTTACTATTTTAAGGCTAGCTTACAGACAGCTCCACAGGATCCAATTTTTTTCATGCACCACGGCTTCATTGATTATGTAAATTTGATCACGTAATTTAATCGACAGAATTTATTGCCACGTCAATGAAATTACATATAAATTGTCTTTAATGGGAAATAAATTGATAAAAAAAATAATTAATTAGGTCTGGGAACAATGGCGGCTAAGAAGGCAAACTCGGGCACAGCGCGAAACGCAATTCCCGCCTTACGGACAAATTGACTCGGTAAAAACGGTGCAAAATAAACATATTAAGCCATATTTAATTATTCGAATTACTAAGCTATATTTAATTACTCGATTAAGTGTACTGGCGGGAATGAATTTTACCAGCTCAACGCGACAATGGTTCCATTTGTGGATCCTGAATACCCAAATTGGGGTAATGAATAAGTGTTTTTTATGCTATTATTATTATTTATGCCGAAATACTTAAGACATCAATCACTGTCAAAAATAAGATTTAGACGACCATATTAGATATATTGCTTGATTTTGTTAAAATGATGTATTAGCTTTTTAGTCGGCCTTAGTAACAATTACACGGACTTTCTGTACAATTATTCGCTGAGTCCATCATGTCAAAGGGCCGGGGAGTGTGGATCAGAGTATGATTATGAACTAATAAATCTCATCCAATTAACCTAATACCTATTTAATTACTAATGTCACTTAAATTTAAATAATGTTTAAAATATAAAAGCCTTCTTTTCTGCGATACCACCAACCAACGTGAACCTTTTCGTCCAACATGCTGCGCAAAGATTAAGCCCGGAGGCGACTGCCGAATTTTTGCCCAAAATAGTAATTAAACTAATTTAAGTGATTTCTGATTAAATTTAGGGATATTTCTTACAAATAAGTCTATAATTTGCATTCTTAAGGTGAGCAACCGTGCTTCAACTCCATCTGCAACGCCAACACTGGCCGCTGTGTTCAACAACAACAACAGCAGCAAAACTTTGAGACAAAAGTAATAAATGATTTAAAAATCATTTAATTGAAACTGTTTAATTAATTGTTTCTGTTTATTGTTTTTGCCTCTCACAATTCAAAAGTGCCTTAATCATAATCATTGACACAAAAAGAAGAATGTAATTTTTTAATTTCAGTCTGAAAGCTATGATAATGGGAATGGCCATGGGAATGACACTTGCTATGAGCCTATCACCACACAATTGCCGCCCACTACATCGTCATCATCAACCGTAAGTTGCCAAAATTGTCGCTTTTCTTGTTTTTATGCCTTTTAAATTCATATTTTGTAACAATTTTGGTGTCTTGGTTTTTTACATATAATCCCTATTTCAGCCTGCTCCAACTCGAGCTCATCGTTGCTATGACTTTCACGAATGTTGTCCACATTGGGCAGCAAATGGCACTTGTGGAAGGGCAAAAATATCAATGAACACTTGGTGCCCGGGTTCATGCTACTACGACGGGTGCCAACCATACCCAGAAAAACCCGGTAATTAAGACGAGAGAGCTACGGTCCCTTCCCTTTAAAATTCCCAATTGAAGCCCCCCCCCCTTTCCAATTGAGCTCCGTAAAGCTCAGTTCTTATTGAAGCCCTCCCTTAATTGAAACCCCTCTCCAAGTGAAATCCACTCCAATAGAAGCCTTTCACTTCGTGGGGATATTGAAAAGAAGAAGCCTTTGGCTTCTTACAGTGTACATTGACTGTAAATCTACGTTTGTATTCAAAGTGTAAAATACTAATAAATCCAAACTATAGAAATGAGAGTGTTAACCTTCCTTTTCAGGTTGTAATGACATTCACTTGCAGTGCAACCGTTGGTTCTTAATTATTCAACGTCCGGGCAATAGATATGGCCACACAAACGGTTGGTTTATCGGCGGGTGATAGGAACCAATTAAAAGGGCAAATTTTTATCCGTTAGGTTACGAGAAAAAACAAAAGACTCCGCCACCAATACCGATGAATGAATGCGAACGTAATCCGCATTTCATGGCACGAAATTGTGCCAAGACGTGCAAAAAGTGTGATGTTGCGACACGAGATAAATGCGCGTAAGTGTAAAATTGTGCATTATTTAATTGAAATTGAATTTTAAATGCTCTAATTAATCAAATCCAATTTATTGCTTAAATTAATTAAACATACAAATCAGCGCTGTAACTCCGGTGGATTACGTGCTGCCAAATATTCCATAAGCTGAGGAATAAACTGTAGAATTATAATGATAAAAATATTCTTATACATATTGTACTTGTATAATATGACGATAAATTGTCTGGAGATTTATCATTAAATGTTCAAAATCCGTCATTTTCCCTCCCTAATTATTGTAAAAATTGCCAAATACACCCATTTATTCTCAAAGCCTCACACGATAATAAGGAAAATTGATCTAAACAAATAGAATTGGCAGTATACAGATTTAAAATTGTATTATTTTTTTCTGAGTATTTAATATATTTTAAATGACTGCCATTAAAAAGGACATTCAAATATTGCAAACATTTTGGAATTGGAAAGTCCAAAAACCCATACCAAACATTTTTTTGTCTCTTCAGAATCGATGAAGTTAACATTTATAAGCCTTTCTTTTTTGTAGTTATTGTAAATTTATGATTAAGCACAAGACTAGCGAACTGTACGCTCTGAATAAGATTGGATTGCCAAACCCAAAAATTCGTAGAAAAATTCTCGGAATATGTCATGACAATTCTCTACCAATTATCCGTAACAAATAAAAGCATTTGTGGAGAAAATTCACCTGCTTTATTGATAACAATCCATTCATTATTTATTCATAATGTTCGACAAAAAAGGCAAATGCCTTTTTTTCTGATGAGCACCAATTTCAATATATTATAATAAGCAGAAAAACGCATTTTCCACTTGGTTTAAAGTTTTAATACATATTTAGCTGCTGCGTGCTTTTTATTAGGGATGTACCAAATCTTTTTTTTTTTAATTTCCGGACCTATTCGGAATTTTTTAATGTACCCCGAGGTCAAGAATTAGCCGTTTTAAGCGTCAAGTTTGCTTTGCAAAATTCACAAAATACGCCCATTTCCCCCATTTTTTATTATGCGGTCGCTGCCTCAACTATTTTAATTGCTATTAAAAATAAAATAATAAATTTAAAATTTTAATCAATTTAAACAAATTTACTGCAGTAAAGTCAATGTTAGTCCCGATTTAAAATTCGGATTATAAATACATATTTATTATTTTTAAATTTAATATCAAAAAGTGTAAAGAATTGGATATGCCCTAAAAATAAATCACATGCTAATGCTGACGACAGCAGCTGGCTAATGTGTTATAAAAGGTCACTAAATTAATTGACAGTTGTCAGGCACTGTAAAAACTGGGCTTAGAAATGCCATACCTATAATAATTACCCTATATTACATTAATGGTCACTTACAATTATTACAATGGCAGCCGCCGTTAATTGGGTTTTGGAAATGGTTATTAAATTATAACATAATTTACCATTGACTGATTTTTTATGTAATAGTAGACACTGTTAGTTTGATAAACAAATTTAAGAAAATGCTTCAATTTATAAATAGACCAAAAAACTCAGACTTTATGACTTGTTCAAGTAAACTCTTTTGAATGCTTTTTAATTAATTAATGAATTGTTTAAAGCAAAACAAAATTGTTTTTTTTTGGTTTTTGCTAATCGCGCCGGAAGCGTTTTACTGATTAGCCAAGCAGTAAAGAGAATGACAGAAGACGACCAAATTTGTGATTATTTGAATATTACTGTGGCGCTAAAAAACGACACAAACAATCTGACGGGAAAATTTGTTGTCTTGGATTCGTCGAAGAATTTGTCAATGTTCGAATGGCTTTTCAGTTCAATGATCCATCAATTAATTGTCGCAAAATGCGCCTTTCAATTTAATGTGGCAAGAATTGGGGTAAATTATTGTAAATCTTTTAGTTTATTTATTTTCAATTTATATTACATAATTTCTGTTTAGTCCGACTCTTACCGTGACAACGAACTGATTCATTTCAATGGAATGGGATACATTTCTCCCGTTGTCACTTGGATTTTGCTGCCAAATGTGTTCACTCCAATTTCGATCGTCTTAAACATTTCTCTCATTTGGGTCACAATTACAAAAATGTAAATTGCACATTTTAAATGAAATTTCCAATTAAAATTTAACTGATTAGTGAGGGTCACAAAGTGTGCAATTGGCTGTTGGCATATGAATCGTTGTGCCAACTTTTCGTAGTCGTCCCTTTTGGCACAAATTTGTTGGGCGTTCTTTTGCGCTACAGTCCCATTGACTACCGTATTTGTCTGGCCACTCTTATGGCATCAACGGTGGCATCGTACGCCTCAACATTGGCAATTTATTTGATCTCCATCGAGCGATTGCTTATTATTATGTTTCCGCTCAGGTCTATCATAAAATCAATTATTAAATTCTAAAATCCCCAAAATTTTAGAATGTATTGGAACCAAAAATCGATAGTTCGCCGTTGGTCAATTATTGCCGTCATTTTGTGCACAATTTATGGCCTTATAATGAATTTTAATGTGTTTAAGGTGTGGACAATTATCAACTTACCATATGACAGGTGAAAAAACTAAAAACGAATCGATATTTAAATTTTTTCAATTAAATTTTAGATGGCTTTACTGTAACAGTGGGCTTTATTCGGATGTTATGAACACAATTCCCTCCTATGTCATCCTTTTGTTATGCGCCGTCAATTATGCCGTAATTTTTGGGTTGATTTTGTGGCGTCATTTTCTGAAAATAAAAGGAAAAGTCCAAATTGAATCAATCTCAAATGGTTAGTTTTAATTTAATATTTCCATTCATTTTTAATTTACCATATTTGCCTATTAGCTGCTGATCAGTCAATGCGCAAAATGTTGCGTTCAGTTTTTCTGCTTCTGTTGGTTGTGCTGCTGGGCTGGCTGATCACTTCGGCTGCTCGAAATCTGATCACCGACTTTATCCGCAACAAAGTCCCTCTGATCGTAAATTGCTTTGTTTCTGATCGGGGAGCGCAACAACGAATTGCCTACAATATCTCAAGCGTACTGATCGGCATTATCACTTGTGTGCCCATTTGGGCATCCGCTAGCGGGGCGCCAATCCTTTTGTTGAGCAGGTAATAATTATAAATTGGGTTGAGCCTCGACCATTGACGGGGAGGGGGACGAGGCGAACAATTTGTCGAGGGATGACAAGAGAATTCGACGGGGCTTGACTCTTTTATTTGGGGGTAATGAAAATCAAATTATCAAAAAAGACACCCCATGCACCTCATTTGAATTGTAACCAAAAGCA
This sequence comes from Heterodera carotae, assembly GCA_024500135.1. Taxonomy (NCBI): domain Eukaryota; kingdom Metazoa; phylum Nematoda; class Chromadorea; order Rhabditida; family Heteroderidae; genus Heterodera; species Heterodera carotae. The sequence goes on along the minus strand of JAKKIK010000682.1, from coordinate 12,583 downwards.
TTAGCTAAAAAAGTGTCGAGGCTTAACATTTAATTAAAAAAATAGCGTAATTTGAAGACAATTTATTAATTTTTTGTGTAATTTATTAAGCAATGATTATCGAAAGGCGTACAAAAAGACTTTACAACGAAGAAGCAACAACATTTCTGCTGCTGGACCGATGTTATTCACAAAACAAATTATGATAAATACAAGTGGAAGAAGATGAATTACAGTATTATGTATTCCACCTACTGTAACTCCTCTAATTGACACCCCCCCCCCTCTATTTGAGGATCCCTCGTGGTGGACTGAAAAATAAGACTGCGAGGAGTCTATTTCGAGAAAATACATATTTGTATATGATTGTCATTATGTTCACATTTTCAACAAATTTTTTTGGTCATAAATCTCTTAAATTCTTGCCAGTCGAAAGAATTGCCATTGATTTCAAAAAGCCTATTTCAAATTAAAAAATCCCTATAAAAGGCTAATAAGCGTCTGAACTAAAGTTAGGTATTGAATTCACGAATTGTATTAATATGTACCGAAGTGATCAAGGAACTTTCTTCTTTTACATTTTACTTTTTGAAATAAAAATTATTCAATTCATTTGATTCTGATGTTTATGTAATCAGTTTGCTTACCAATGCCAAATTCTTTTGAGGATTTGAAAGGTAAGATTGGTTTTGTGAAAGTTTGGCATGTTTTTGGCAAAATGCTTAATTTATAGAGTCCATTCGGTTTTTGTTTTCTTACTGATTGGGTTGAAGGTTTGGCGAGTGTTTGCCTGTCATTAGTAATATAAGGGCTGGGGGGGGGCGTAATTTAACAAATAAATATCAAATTCAATTCAATCGCACCCGGCGGGTACGAAGGTGGCAGAAGTTCAACCGCACCCATTAATTGATTAAATTTAAAAAATCCACTTGCAACAATTTCCGTAAGTCTCCGCCTTCGCCCCCGCCGGGTGCGATTCAATTTGGTATTTATTGTTACTAATTGACAGGCAAACACTCGCCAAACCTTGAACCCAATCAGTAAGAAAACAAAAACCGAATGGACTCTATAAATTAAGTGATTTTTGCCAAAACAAATGCCAAACATTCACAAAACGAACTTACCTTTCAAATCCTAAAAAAAAAGAATAGATTCCCCGAAAAATGTCTTCATACAGCAGACAACAAAACATTTCCAAGAACATCGCTCCAAATGTCTTTTCTGTTGAAGATGCCGAAGCTGCCGTTCTTGGGCTGTTTCCGCCAATGCGATAAAACGACACAAAAAGCGCCAAATTTAAATCGCTGAACAATGGTCGACTAAATCACTTGTTGAAATGTGCCAGCATCAAACATCGCACACTCAGAAAAGCTGACAACGACCAAAACGTTCAAAGACTGACCATGGAAAAGTCAACAAATCGTGAAGAAAGAAAGCCTGCGTTGGATGTAACTTAAAACTTCATTACCGTGAAAAATAAATTTTTTTTTGCAATTAATATAAAAAAACTTTCATTACAGTAATGGCAATTTTGGAATTTTTTCCCCGACTGGTAAAACAGATTAGCCTAGAAAACTTTTTTAATATTAACTCTAGCATTATTTAAAAAAAAAATTTATTTATGCAAGATATGAAAATGAAAACAGATTTTGAATTATGTAATAAATGGTTGATAGTAGATTATGGCTGGGTTTTACGAACACTCAAAATAAATATTTCATAAATTGCTAAAAATATTGTTGTTCGCATTGCAATAGGTCAGCGATCGTATTCTTACTTTAATGGCGACACATACTTGAAATACTACTTTTAATTTAAGATGTTTTCAAAATTAGATTTCATTCGATTCGATCCCTGCGATAGATTATATATAAATATATTCATTTGTGCTTTTTAGTTAATTGGGGCAATTAGCAAAAAATAAAATTCTGATCAAAACCACAAAATCCCAGCCCTGCTTTTGTGAAGAATGATCATTGTTTGATCCATGTTTAAAGGATGGAAAAGGATTCGTTGTGATGGTTGCCACTGTTGCCCATCATCATCATTGTGTTCGATGTTACTGCTGGCGAGCACCGAAATGTACTCGACTTGTTCACGCCTCCCATGTTGTTGCTGTACTGCTGCTGGTGGTACTGAACCGTGCCGAAATCGATGGCCGTATGCCGCGGCGTTGGGCATTCATCGGCATGCTCATCCGTCTCATCGTCAACCGTCGACTGTGAACATGACGGTGCTCCTCCACCACCACCGTCTAACGTGGCCGACGAACGCACAGACGAAGCGACGCTCGAATTTGACTTAAAACTTCAAATTTTTATGTCATTCCGATAATAATGTACAAAAGTCGCGGGGTCAAGTCTGAATCTCGAGCATTTGGGAATTTAGGGTCTTGAAGCTAATGGCCATAACTTTTTTGTTAGTCATCCAAATTCTTTAAACTTGGTATCAGTCAAAAGCTCTACATGTTTAGAAGCTAGAAATAAGCAGAAGCTGAGTCCTTAAAATATAATTTGTGAATTGCGAATTTTGTTTGTTTTTATAAGGTTCCTTTTTCCAAAATTTTATAATCGCTTATAGGTATGTTAGCTTCTGCTTAATCATACTTCAACATGTAGAGTTTTCGAATAATACCAAGTTTGAAAAATTTGGCTAACAACAAAAAAGGTTACGGCCATTCACATTTGAAATTTTACGAGTTGCCCTGACACCCCCTCCATGCCATTCAGAAAGCACTGATGACCAACCAATTGCTGAAGTTGATGCTGATCACCATCAACAGGCGCGTGGAAAGTGCTGCGACTGATTGTTGTCGCATGCGGCGGCAATGGCGGATACTGCTGCTGCTGTAGCTGATGTCCTCCTTGAAATTGTTTGTTGTTTGTAAACGTGAAAAACTTTACCATTAGGGAAAGGAAAATAACGATAAGAAAATTTTAGCCATTTTATTAACTAATTTCGTTAAAAGGTTAAAAAATTTCCCTGAAGCGCCTATAAGCAGTGCCGAGCTCTCTTAGAAGTTCTACGTATTGCGAACGGGAGCAAAAAATATTCGCTGAAATGGCTGGCCGTTTCAGCACAGTGCTGAAATGTAATGTCTTTCCCCCCCCCCACAACATGTTCATGGAAAAGACACAATTTTAAATCCGTTTATCCAATTTTTTATCCGTATCCAATCAAAAGCTCATTTTCTATTTGTACCATTAATGTTGTCGAGTAATGGTGGCCCAACTCCACCGCCGCTTGTGGAACTGCTTGCAGTTGTGGACGGGGAATATGAAGATGGAGACATGCTCATCTGTTGGTTAAGCTGCTGATGCTGTTGACCCGCTGTTGTTGTTGTTGTTCGCCCATTATTCTAAAGCCAAATTTGGAAGGGATAAGCGACAAAATGCCCTTTCAGCTTCCTACAAATTCATTTGACCAATTGTGGAAATGAATCAAATTCTGGTCCAATAAATCAAGTCAAATGCTCTCAAATTCTGATCATTGCTAAACAAACAAACCGATGGCATTGGCATTTTGCAAAACAATTGTGAAGCGCCCCGTTGCTTCACCGAGGCGTAGGAATGTACAGATAAACGACGCTGTGGCACAACATTATTGCTGGTATCTGTTGCTGTTACGTTTGGCACCCCTTCATAAAAGCTGGACACCATTGGAGCATATTCTGCTGGGATGAGTTAAGAATTTAGTATTTCTTTTTTTTTTAAATTTCAATCCGCCGGAATCCTAATCAATCAATAATCCATTTAATTTCTAAAAATGATAATATTCAATCTACCAATTGTGCCACCGCCACCATTTCGTTGTCCGTCTTCATTTATCCAAAAGCCGACTTGTTGCTGTCCTTTGGCACCATTTCCATTTTTGGTCTCAATTCCGGCGCCTCCTCCGTAAAGTGAAGAGGTCAGCGTTGTGTGGGAAGAATGGCCGACAGCAAAACTCTAAAATCCGTTATTTAGCCCGGACCCAAAATGTTCTGGAGAAAAATATTAATTTAATGATTTTAACAGATTTCCATTTTTCATAAATACCTCATTGATTTTAATCTAAATTCCGGAAAAGGCCTGATTTTGCAACTAAAAAAAGCCAAAATCCGTGATTTCAAATCTAAAAGGACGATCCATGCGGATATATCCCAAGTCCAAACCAGAGTTCGTCCTCGATCCCCGACACCGTTTGGTAAATGCTTAGGTTTTACTTAAAGTGAGATGAGGGGTCTTCTAATAAATGGCTTTCTATGCTTTATTTGCTTTAGAAAATTTTTCTTATCGGGGCTAAATCTTACATAAATACATAGTCCAAGCTCATAAATTGACATTTAGCCTCCCAGCACCTTTTGTTGCTGCGGCTGTCGTCGGCCACGTTTTGTTCTGAACGGCGACTTCAGCTTGGCACCGGCTGTCGCTGCTGCATTTGTTGGTCGCCGACTGCTGAAGCAGCACATGAACAAATTGAACAAGCAGCCGAGCAGGAACAATGCACACAACGCCATGCCCAACAAATACAAACGCGACAATTGCTCCACAGAGACGCATTGATGCTGCTGCGGCGTTGTTGAGCCACCAGGAACGGCAGCACTGTGTTCAAAAATGGTTTTTTCACTTTTTTTCCCCACTCATTTCTGTCAATAACGCTTTTTCTTGAATTTATATTACAAAAATTTCAATATCGGCACCATCAGACCCCCTCCCGCTGATAAATTGAATTTTTTGTTTTTCATGCACACTGAATTTATTGCGAATACAATTTTTTTTCGACTTGGTGAAATTTGTTATTTTGACACACCTCAGTGTTGAATTTGTTAAGCCGCTAGAGTTTGGCAACGACATCACAGATTCAGTAGAGGAAATGACAAATTCCGTTAAATCGTTGGTAGTTTGATATTGATGAACAAAATCGGTATGCAATTGTGGAGTGCTGTTCGGTTGAGGCGCTTAAAAGTTAAAATAAATTTATAATTGAATAAAAAAGAAAGATATTCAAATGGTTTTAAAAGAACCAAATAAAATGGAATGAGATTTTTGAGATTGATAAAATGTGAATCAATCACTGCTACTGATTGTGCTGTCCATCAAAGGCTTTTACAAATAATTCGACTGCATAATGCGTAAACGACCAAATTTAATGAAATTACTCTAATTTAGACAACGTCATGAATTTTTCTTATTGAAAGAGGAAGATTTGTTAATTATATATAGTATGTCACAAATTAAAAAAAAGTATCCCAAATTTCATTCCTATATAAACAAAGTTTCGAATTTTCAAGGGCATTTAAATATATAAAAATGATTGGTCGGCTATTCCACTCAAAAATCAGCGGCATTGATTCGAATTTGGAAAGAAAAAGACTGCTATTATTGAGCATACTGATAACATAACATAAGTGAATATTGTTGTTGCTAACTTGTAATGTCCAGCCTCAATTGTTCAGCGCTGCCGGTTGAGTCCGATGGCATTGGCACTTTTACTGCGATGCTTCCATCTCTGACGCCGTTTCTTTGTGTTTCGAAAACGCGCACCGCATTCCGTACAACCTGTAACTGTTTCTGACGTCGCTGAACGAGTTGAAGCTGCTGCTGCTTTACCTCTGACAAGTTTTAAAATAGTCACAAATTTCAAAAATATACAATCCAATAATATTAATTTAAATGACCCATACATGTACCTTTTTGTTTTTGCTTAGTCGAATGGGCTCCTTTTTTCAATCCCCCCCCCCCCATTCGTCAAAAAGGGAAGTTTAGAGGCCGGGTGGATCTATTTTGAAGTCCGAAGTCCCCTAAAAACAGTGGAGAGTGAGGAAGGTGGGACTCTATTGTAGGGCGCGCTTAATTATAGGTGACTTTCATATGGGTTAAGCATGGTAATAGATTGAATATCGTTAAGCATGGTAATAGATTGAATATCGTTAAGCATGGTAATAGATTGAATATCTTTGTTTGTCTGCTAACCCCCAATGATTGTAGTGCCGTTTTGCTGTACAACAACAGATTGTTCTGGCGCTGGTCCAGCTTCAATTTCTGCTCCATCTTCTTCCACATCGTCCGGCATTTGTGTCGTTGCCTTCACAATTTGTGCCCTTTCAGATGATTGTTCCAATTCTGCACCTAATCCGCCCTCCTCTTCTTGTTGTGCCCGTAAAAGTTGCGTGACCAATTCCAATTCATCGGTTGGCATTTTTTTTTCGCCATTTTCTGTGACTTCGTCGACAAGCACATGTTCTGCTGATAATGATGATGGTGTTGTTGTTTCTTCTGATTGCTGCTGCTTCTCCGCAATTGTCCGTTTTCGGTCACAATTTGTCTACAAAAAGCGGAAAATTAATTATATAATATTAAATTTCCAATTTTAATTTTTGACTTTTCTCACCCGAGGGCATGGTGCCACTGCGTCCGACGATGTTCCCCCATCAGCAGCTGCAGTTCCATGGCACCGTTCAACCGTACACTCAAAATGGATCACATTGCCACTGTTCAGCCGGCGTTGATCAGATTGCGTGTTGAAGAGAAACATTTGTGGCATTTTTGCGGTCGCTACCGTAATCCGAGTCCGTGGCAATTTTTGCTGGGTTATGGTTGTCCAATTATTTTGTGTTGACGGCACTTTTGGGGTCGACGGAAAAATCAATGGCGGCGCTGTCGAATAGCTACTGACCAGCATTCGATTGGGTTGCTCAAAATCGCTGATCAAACGCTGATCCATGCTGCACCCATCGGAGTCGATTAGCTAATAATTTTGCTTTAAATTCATTTAATATAAATTCCTCCAAATTCATTTTATTGGATCTATTATTTTTAAATTTCGGAAAAAACCAATACAAAAAAAAATGGATTTAAATTACGGAAGGAGGGGGGGACTCTATTTTGGAAATGGGGTAAATGTACATTTTATTTGTGTGGCGGTGCGCAATTCAATTGACTATTTATTCTTTTGTGCTACTTATAAAAAGGGCTTTAACATTGACCATAACAATTTTTTGTCTGCCGCCGGCGGTCGTTCGATCGCCCGCTGTGTGAGGTGCAAAAGTTGTAGCAGTCAAAAAAGGGGTAATTGCTTTACATTGACAGCATTTGGCAAGAAGTGTCTCTTCTGTCTGTCTAATGGACATAACAACAAAAAGTGCAATTATCGCAAAAAGTACAACAAAAGAGAAAAATGCAAGGTAATCAGAAAAAATGCAGAATTCGATAATGGTGGCGTGTGGATAAGGTGCAAAAAAACCGTATTTTAGGTACCTAAATATAAAAAAACAGGGACAAAGATAACAAAATCCTTAAAATGCCATGGCATGAATTTAAAAGTTGTACCTACGACCAATGGAAAAAATGAAGGCAAGTCATCGAATTCCATTTTAAAACTCCTCACCCCATTAAAGAGCAATCTAAATCATTCGCAAAGCAGTGTCGGGATTAGGGTCGAAAAAATGGCAAAAATCCTTAAAAATGGCGATTAGCATGAATGGAATAATTCAATAATCAACTAGTCCTACCCCCCAAATTCATCGTGTTTGGTTGGGAATTTGTATCATTTTCAAATGAGTTGAGTGAGTAAGTGCGTCGTGAAGCAGATTTTAAGAAGCAGAATAAGAAGATACGCTTACAATGCAATAAAACATTTTTTGTGGGTACAATTTGTCACTTTTGCCTTTTCGCGGTGCGCAAATTGGCGGCGGCGGCGCTCGCAAAGTTTTCGCGAATCGCCGCGAGGGACGACGCGAAGGCAAAAGCAGAAGCAGCAGAAGTGGGCATGCATATTATGCACACGTACAACAAATAGCTTCTCCGAAAGTTTTGCGTGAGAATGGAAAATTTTGTGCTTATAAATTGGTTTGAGGAACAAATTGATGAGCCCGGGGATAGTGAAAAGCATTTTCGGTCAGCTTACTATTAATTTTGAAATTATTATTCCCCCCCCCCTGAAATTTTTTTCTGGTTTGGGCTTGATTCGAATATGCAAAGATGAGTAAGTCAGTAGCCTTGAATTTAACAAATTAAATTTTGCCATAATATTTTTTGCCTTTTTTAGGTAAATTTTATTTGTTCGACGTATAAATTTAAATTTTTCTACTAATTTGTAACATTATAAATAAGACACCTGCAATTTTGTTTGTTTATCTGCTGAGATTGCTGAACAGGAATGGACAAAAATACTGGGCCAAGCCAATGGCTGAACTGCTTGGATCGAGAGATTGTATTCGGTGCCAACAAATAAAATGTCGTTGGGTTGGGGTCCATTATCATCATGGAGAGAAGAAACAATGGCCAAGCGAAATTCACTAAATTTACAGAAATATTTATTTAAAATTAAGCTAAATGATTGTGCCAACCTTTGATGGTCAGCTGCAACTGAATGACTGCTGTCAATTTGTGGTGATTGGGCCCAATCCGTGCAGGAGATGTTCACTGTTCTGTCCTGGTTCAGCATTACCAGTGGATGCTCGTGGACTTCAAGCAGTGTCCACAGCGTCGAGGTGACCTTGGCTTTTGAGTATTTTTCATTTTTAGTGAATATTAATTAGGGTTAAGGCAAAAAGTCCATTTTATACCCCGTAATTTTTATGCCTCAATAAAGGCATTTCGTTTGATTGTCTATGTTTAATTACCTCCCTTCGATTATAACTGAAATAATTCAAGACTTAAAATATGCCTCAATAAAATACTCCTACATATAATTGTGCATGGATAAAACATTTAATTTTAATAGGAAATAATGAGCCGTTGGTTTGATTATGGCAAAAATTTCTGACTGAGTCCATTCTGAGGCCACAGTCGTCCCATGCGCTGTCATCGCCATTAAGTGCAATTTGCAGTCGGGTGGTCAGTGAGCCATTGCCTCGGGTGGCACAGGAAGAAGAAGGCATTTTGGACTGAAATCCGCTTGGATGGATTATGCCGTGGAAGGGGTGCCGCGTGTGGACCAACACTTGGATGGAATCCGATGCGCAAGTCCAATCAACTAAATTATTTTACGTTTGAAAGCTTGTTGGTCGGGTGGTAGTTGGTGACCGTCATTTTTAAGCCAAAAAAATTGGGTTTAAAATTTGAAAATCAATTAAAAATTTTATTTGAAGAACAAATAAAAAAACAAATTACCTTTGGCTTCAAATGTTCCATTGCTTTTTTGAATAAACAAAGAGTTCGATTGAAATAAAAAAGGAAAAAACAATAAAATTAGGTAAAGCATTTTGTTGTTGTTGTTGAAATAGGCAATAAATAATGACTGTTTAAAGTCAAAATCCGAGCTGAGGAATTGTGAGATTATTCCGTTTAAATATTATAAATATTTTCCGCATTTAATTTTATTCCTAAAGTTAATGGCTATTTTGATAGAAACCGTAAGAGATTTGTCGATGATTTGGTGAATGGTGACAAATGAGGGGGAGGGTCGATGAGATGAAATTTCCTATTTTTTTGCTATTGGTGCATTCCTCCCCCCTCACACGCCGCCATATTAAAAAGTTTTGTACCAAATAATTAATACATTATACCAAAAAAGCCAACGGACAAACTGTCCTTCTGACAAAAGGACATTGGACAAAATGTGCTCAGATGTATCTGACAAGAGGTCCTACAAATTTTCAAAAAAAAAGAAACAAGTTGGGTGATACAAATTTTATCGATTTTTATAAATATAGTCGTGGATTTTTTTATTGGACATTTTGTCTGATTTTAAACAATACTTACAAAAAAAATTTTACAAATCAACAAAGAACGCGCGTAAAGTCATAAACCACGCACGGCACTATCGGCAATTGCTGACAGAGTGAATGCGTCAAAAACACGGCGTTTACAATTTTCATGCCATAAATATGATTTTTTTTAATGTTCGGTGATCGTATTAAATTGCACATTCATTTTTTAAAATGAGTAAATAAATGTACCAAAATGGACACAGAGAACAGCAAATATTCGATGAGCTGCTGTTGGTGTCGCCTAAGGCGAAAATCTCAACGAGTAAAAAAAAGGGGGGGGGGCAAAGTCGAGGTGATAAAATGGTACACAATTTAAAAGGTTGCCTTTTTTATTTTTTATTTCTATGTTCTAAATATGCCATTTTCGTTGACATTTTGCTCAAATTACTGCCCGAGGCAACACCGACGAATAAAATGTGTTTATGAGGCCAACAGAGTAACCAATGGCTGTGCAAAACGGAATATAATGGGGGTCTTCTGGGAACGCCGGGGGGAATAATAGTGGGGGCAACATTGGCCAGCAGCAGAGTTTGTTTGGAGATGGAACACACGCCCATCGGCAAACAGCAGAAGGGCATTTGCCATCATCCATCGCATTTTGTTTCGGCGCGGCGCGGGGGTTTGGCGCATTCGGAATTAATGAGAGGAAAGAGGGAATATCCCCGCGGGGCTGATGGAACTGCAGCAGAAATGACCTACATCTGCTGGGAATAAAATAGGGGATGGATGGTGCGCTTTATGACAATTACTGAATTTACTAGGCAAATTCAGGAATGCAAAATACATAAATTCGAATTTATTAATTTGCGGGCACATTATTTATTAGGAATCTAATTTAAATCGAAAGAATTTAAAGTCAAAGCTGAGCTCTGGTGCATTGCTTTTGCTGTTGTGAAATAATCGGATTAAACTGATCAATATGTCGTCATTGATTAATTTGCGTTTAAGCTTCATTCGTGACCACTTTCTCTTGGCCGCAGCTGCCACTAATTAATCGCTTAATTAATGCATGCAAAAAATTGTTGGGGGATTAAAATATTGTGCACATTTTTGCTGCTGCTAATACTACATATTACTAAAGAATCTCTTTCTTTGATGAGAGACAAATTTAATGCGTTAACTTTTTATTATTTAGTTAAAAGATTGATTAATTACATTAATTGTCCCCCCCCCCCCCACTGGTCAATAAGCGGCTTTGACGGAATGATACAGGATAAAGTGAAATAATTAAATGCTTTTAAGCATTTCTGTTTAAATACTGGCCAATCACAAATTGTGATTCTTTTGATCCTTCAGTTAATGTTCCGGGTTAATATCGAATTACCATTAGCAGCAGAGAGACACTAATAAAGTTTGATCACCCACAGACTGATGAGAGATCGTTCGGAGAATGGAAATTGACTTTTTTTCACACGATCAGCAAAGTGAGTGAATGGGGGGGGGGGGGGGGGGGGTAAAAACAGCTTTGAAAATGGTTGTGTAAAAACAGCTTTGAAAATGGTTGTGTAAAAACAGCTTTGAAAATGGTTGTCAATGACAGCGATTGTCGATTAATTTGTGGCCATTTAATGGGACAAAGTCCCAAAGCTGCACATAAACATTGGTCGTTATTTACCAGAAGCATTCGCTGCTGGCGCTTTTTTTAGTCTGATGCAAATTTGATATTGTGCTGACCAAAATCAGTTCTGGGTTTGGGACAATTAAATTCAACCAAATTATGAATCAAACATTTCAATTAATTTTTTCAGATTATATATTTAACTAATTTAAGAATTTTTATTTAAAACAGCAAAGGATAAGATTAAGACACAATAGTGAATATAAGAGCCTGGGGCAATCAGAGAAATAATGATTCAAAATCAAAAGGCTTCTGCTGGGAAAGTCAGTCGGAGATTATAACTTAGCTGATGGGCAATAATTAACTAAGTTTCTTTGAACTTTTTTATGAAAAAAGCGAAAAATAATGGGAAATTTTGTGGACTATTGAATTTTCCCTCCAAGAGAACTGATTTCGAAAACTTAAAATTCGATATTTCTTCATAAAAATTTTAATTTTAGTTAATCCAATTATGCCCCATATAATAATATTCAACATAAATATATTATACAATAAAACATTGGGCTTTTGCATTGGCAGCAGTGCATTAGGAAGAGAGAAAGAGGCTCATTCATTCATTGAATATAAAAAATAATTGACTAATCCGCCGCCCAACAACGGCGGGTCAATGGAAAAATGGATCGCATTTTTCTTCTCCCACTACTCTTTAAACACTTTTTTTGTGTCATTTTCTGACAGCATTTATTTCCCACTGTCCGGCCGATGTGAAGGGAGAACTGATTCATCATAAATCATCATCATCATCATCATCTTCATCATCATCATCAGTCCCATTCGTCTCAGTCAGCATATGAGTTTTGCGATTTATGGCCCAAAATGGTCAAAAAATGAATGTTTGCTTGGCCAAAAGTGGAGCAAGTTTGTTCCACGAATTTGTACTAAACCGAGACACATTCAAATTCATCAAAAAAAATATGGACTAATTTATCCTTTAGGGTATTTTACAACAAGGAGTATCATTTTAGTTCAGTTCACCGAGTCGGAACGATTGTTATAAATTTGCCAGTTTTAAGGCGGCGTTTAAGAGTAAAAAAAAGAATTTTAAAACATTTTCAGTTATAAAGAATAATTTGATTTGTATCAAATAATCTAAATGAATCGTCAAAATTAAATGGGGTTGGAATATCGTGTTTTTTCTGTTTGCTTATCGTCATTTTGCTGAAAGTTGTGAGAAAGTGTGATCACTGATCAGTCAGCTAAGGATGATCGTAGGAATTTTCACAAAAAAAAAAAAAAATGATTTTATAATTTATTCACTCCGTACCAACCATCATCAGCAAGCAGCAGATGGT
>JAKKIK010000681.1:0-25229 GCA_024500135.1 Heterodera carotae | reverse complement strand
AAGTCACTGATTTTTTAAATAAAATTTCAGTGACGAAATGCACAGTGACGAAAAGTACAGTGACGAAATGCACAGTGACGAAATGCCTGGCCACCGAAAAATCAAACATTTATTTTCCTGCATAAGAACCGAAGGTAAAGTCATAAAAAACATTTTATAAAACGAGGGACTCGAACACACACCAGCAGACGTACCAGTGAAACATACAACACAAACCACTCGTCCATTATGAATTTTTGGTACTTTTCCGTTATGGGGCCAAATTTTGGATTAATCGCGCGCATAGTTTTTGCAATTCTACGCGCAATCTGTTGATTTTTTTAAATTAAAAATTTGGCTTCATAACGGAAAGTACTGATTTTTTTTGTCTCGCTGAGTTGAGTATATATAATATAAATTCCCTTTTCCCCCAATTTGAATCCAACAGGTGCGGGGGATTCAATTGACTCATATCCATAAATTTTTCTTATTTTAGAACACCATACCAAAATAGAAAAAGTTTTGTTTGAGGGTGCAACATTGAATTTCTTTAATAATTTAATTCTTGCCTGTTTTGCAAAAGGCGACAATACAATACTGATTTTCATTTAAGCAAGTATAATTTACTGCTTCTGGTAGCTCGTTGAAGCCTTTTCCTCCCCGGCATTGAAGTCCTTAAATCACTAATAATAAATAGCTAATATTAATTTAAAAACAATTAATATTATATTGAGTATGTTAAAATATGGTTATAAAATTGCCAATCCATCAAATATGAATTTAAAATCGACGAGATATACATAGAAATAATGCAAAAATATAGATTAAAATACTGAAGAATATGTGCATACAAGAAAAATAAGGTCAATTTTGATAAAAATCAGTATTGCTTTTGGACAAAAATAAAAAAAACTAAAATTTCGAAATTTGAATTTAATGCTTTTTTCATAAACATTTTTCTCAAGAATTCTATATTTGGCTTAACGTCAAAATATGGAAAGTGTCTATATTTAATAACATGGAAAAATTGATTTGGAATCATTATTAAGTTTCAGAACAAGCCTAAAATAATGTATTCGTTTATTTTTGGCTTTTCTAAGCTCAGAAAAAAATGGACTTTTATATAATTACGCATTTAATTAATACCAGCTGTGCACTTCAGTAATAGACAAATATAAACCAACAACTGAGTGATAACAACCACACAAATAAGCAATTTCATTGAAATTTAGTTTAAAATATATCTATATTTTAAAATGTTATATCTTATACAAATATATTTTTAAAAATTTGACAAACAAAAAAAAATTGGTTGGATTTTGTGAATATTCAAAGCCTGTATATATTATATGTAATGGAAGGACAAAATGAATTTATTTGTTAAAATCCCAAAACAGTGAATCACAAAACCAATTAAGTGATGAAAGGCGTTATAAATTTTGTATACAAAAGAGCAATGATATTCACACAAATATGTAAACAAAATCTAAATGCAGGGGTGCACACAGACCCAAATTTCAGTATCCGTATCCGAATATATCCGTGGGGTTCATATCCGTATCCGTTTGGACCATTCCCAATTTTTGGTCATATCCGCCCGCGGATATCCGCGGATATATCCGCATTTCCGGTAAAAAAAAAATTAGTGAAAAATGACGAAAAAATTCTATTAGTAGCTTAAACATGTACAAGAATTGTTTCATATACATGATATTATTAATGAGCATAAATTTATCCATGAAAAATGAAACAAGACTATCTTTAAAAAAGGCTCTCATCGAAAATTTAAGTAATAAAACTATTGGTCAACAAAAGTGAGAATTTTGAAAACGTTAACCAATACTCGTGATTTTTCTCTCCACCAATAAATTTTTCGGGCTTAAAAAGCAAAAATTATTTTGTGCGTGGGGAGGGGTGCGGCGGTGCCGATAGGCGCCTTTTGTAAAGATGAACTGATTTGTTAAAAAATTTGTCCAATTTCTTCGCTTTTTAATTATCCAAAATGAAAAAAAAAAATTAAATTACGCCATCATGGACTCGATGTATTATTTTTCTGGCATCTGCTCAAGAACTTCAAATCTTATAAAAAAACACCCTCATATTTGAAATGGCGGAGATGGCGGATAATCTGCGGATATGGCCTTTGTATCCATATCCGCTCGTATCAGTACGATTTCTCAAAAATATTTATCCGTATCCGCCCGTATCCGCGGATTATCTGTATCCGTGGGCACCCCTGCAAAAAAGTATGAATTATGGCATTTAGAAAAGTTAAAAAATAAAAGTGTATAGTTACTCATTTCTCAATTTTAAAACAGAATAAATTAATACAATCTATTAATAATTCCAAAAATATAATTTTATATTCAATAAAAAATAAGTTTTTCTTGGTACAAAAGTTTTTCGTACATTTGCAATTTTTCTGCCACCAAATAAATTATTTTTTTGTGATTTTGCATTACTCATCCATTCTCTGCTGCTTTCTTTGCTCATCATTCAACGCCATGTCACATCCTTTACAGCAGCGATTCGTATTGCCCAATGCTTTATGTTCAAGCATATTTTATGTTTTTTTATTCACTCATTCTGTTATTTCCATTTGTATATGTCAAATAAAAAGTTTATTCCAATATTTTGAAGCCGCCCGCCCGGTCGATCGAAAGAAATAATTGCCTTTATTTTGGATAAAATATTATTTTGAAAACATGCACACTTTGATTTTATTCACTCTGTTGATCACAACAGCAACATTAATTGTTGCGTACGAACATGGCATAGAAATTGGCACCAATAAGTAATCATTTATAAATTATATAATATGGTCACCTAATATAATTAATAACCGAAGGCCGAAATTCCAAGAAAAACTTTTTCAGCACCCTCGCGCCCCCTGCCTCCAAATCAGCTCATTCATTGCCTTTAACGCTGCTGTCTTCCACTGCCGAATTGCCCAATGATCGTAAGTATGATTGGTCACGGTCGGTTCTAAACCGGGGATTTCGGTTTTGAATTAGTCCGTTTTCCAGACTCCCGGTTTCCGTTTCGGTACGGTTAACCGACTGTGAACAACTCTATAGTAAGGGTAGAACATGCCCTTCAATCGCATGGGTGCTTTGAAAATCATTCTAAATAGAATGATGAGTGTCCATTTTTGATTATAGTCGGCATCAGATAAATTTTCTCTGGGATTTTTCGCACAAAATTTTTAAGTAATGACATTTTATAGTTCACAATTTTCTGAGAATTTCTATGCCCAATTTCCCGTTGTCCAAGTTCCGCATGTTCAGTGCAAACCGTTCCAACAACAACGGACCCTGACTTTAACACAATTCTGCTTGTCATCATTTTAATCATTGTCACTGCTATATTGATTTGCTTGGCTTTCACCAAACTACCAGCGGCAGTAAAAGGACTGTGCCAAAAGCGATCTGCTACCCAAAAGGTATCATCTGCAACTCAAACCGCAACAACTTCAACAGCTGACTTGACAACCCAAACAATGCCTGCAATTATGCCAACAGCTCTGTCCGTGTCTGCAATTTCGGCATTCTCCGACCGTGCCAGCAATTATTCCGCAACTCAATCAATGGCACCATCATCGCCTCATGCATTGGCTGGCACTCAGCAGCACCAGCAGCTGCCATATTTTTATCATCGCATCGAACGCAGCAGCAACTATTACTATGCCATTGATGAGCATCGCTGGAACTAAAACCAAATTCTAAAATTTTTTTTTTAATTTTTTTTTGTAATTTTAAGCCTTCGCTAATTCCAACACTTCTCATCACTTTCATGATACTGATCATTTGGGTTGTCGATTTAGGCGATTGTCTCATTCTGGCAAAATTTACAATATTTTTTTGTGTCAAAAATCTCATTTTCGACATATAATTTTCACCATAATATTGTAAATTAATTAAAACGAGCTCATTTTCGTTGTTCACGCTTCTGGCAAATTCATTCAAAATTGATTTATTTTCGCTTAGATATAATGGAAAATTTAATTGTTCCCAATCTTTCGTTTGTCCACAATTGAGTTAGGTATTCGAAAAACAGAGTAATTTGGACTCATTAGTTGTATGTGTCATTTATGGCTTCATAAATTAATACGAATACATCAGAGTCACCACAAATTTGCTTAAACAAATCTAGATAGATATCAAAAAAATATTAAATGAGATGAATCCATAGAAGAGATAAAGCTGCATTTGACTTAGTGTTTTACCATAAGCAGTCTTACACAATACATAATCAAACTGTTGAGTTTAATTTTTAAATTCAGTATTTTGAATGGTAATATTTGAAAGAAATATTTATTGAAGCGAATTTTATTAGCATATTATTTAACAAACTCAATAAAATATTTATTAAATTTCACCTGCTGCCGTGTTACAATTCTTTCACCGCTATGATCTCTTCTAAGATAATTAATTATGCCCTTGTCGAAAATTAGTTTAAAGTTCTTACACAGTGTTGCTTTCTATTTTAAAAATATTAATGAAATCACCCACCTGCTGCATGGTTGGCTCGGCTCGCACAATAAATAATTAATTTTTGTAATACAACATTTTAACATGAATTGGGCAACATTTGCCACCTGCTGAGTGCTGTTCACTTAAACTATAATTATTGGAAGCAAATTATCATTCTAAAATATATTAAAATAACAAATTTCGATTGAGTTCGTCTGACAGCTTTTTAATAATTATCAATTCAAAAAATCGCTTTTGATGATGGAATTTAACTCATCAGCACCAGTAACTGAGGTGCCGTCCATGGCAAATATTACTTTTTTCCTATTGTTAATTAGCCCTTTTTTTGTTTTTAAGATTTACCGACGATTGACGATTGATAGTCACAATCAACAAACTTTTGTTGCTTTTGCATCAATATTCGCCATTTTGCCACTGTTTGGAATGATTATGAATATATTTGTGGTTGTTGTCACAATTCGCTCAAAGTGTGGTGCAATTTACTCATAACGTATTTCCTCTATTTGAAGACCCCCCTATACGAGGATTGAAAAAAGAGGGCCTGGGCCTTCAAATTGAGGAAATACGGTATTTGGAATTAAAAATGTCAATTTCAGGGATTTGCATGGCTCTGCCAACAAATTGTTGGCCATATATTCTTCGTTCGAAATTGTCCACCAATCGGGCTATCTGTTCCTGCCGTTCACAGTGTTCTGTTGGGACAATTATTTAATTCCCTACAAAATTGTTAATTGGATTTTGGCGCCTTCATATGTTGCATTTTGTTGTACAAATTGTTTAATATTTTTCACGAGCATTGACCGTCTCATTTATGTGATTGATCCGCTAATGTAAAGTCAAGGCAATTTAAATTTATTTATTATATTAAATTAACTCTTTTTTCAGGCAAAATCACAATGCATTTATTCTTGTCATTGTTTTACCATTCATCGTTATATATGCCATATATAGCGCATACCAAGTGCTTATTGAATTCAATGAAATTTGTGCTTTTTTAAATGATCAATTAATTATTGCAACACCTACTGACTTGGGATTCGCTTCCGTAAAAGAATTATTTCACGTTCATTTAAATTCCCCCAATTTTAAGAATCGATGCAGCATTTTTGTTTCAAATTGGCATCTTTTTACCATAACTTGTGTTATTCTTTTGACAACTGTTATAATTTATATGCTTCTGGCAATTCTGGTTCATGTTCGAAAGGGTAAATTTGTAATTTAATTATTTGTATCTGCAAAAAAAAAAATTACCAAATATGGAATCACTTATTTTCAATTTTTACCATTTTTTTAACCACTTTTGCCCCGTCCAATGCCAACTCTGTCCAAGTGAACATGCGAATATTTCGCGCATTGTTTGTCAACGTTTGCGTCAACATTGGCGGCTATCTTATGCCGAGTCTGTATTTGCTCAAAACTGGCTTAAATAATGCGGATTTGCCAATGCATGTTTGGACATGGAACCAAATTTTGACAATAATTTGGATGATAAGTGCCGCTTCAAATGCGCCAATTCTTTATTTCACAAGGTAAATGAAACCAAATGATGTAAATGTTGCTTACCTAAATATTGTATTTTTAGTTCGGAGTATCGGGAGGCGTTTCGCAAAGAATTGAAAGGGCTCATCAAATTGTTCAAGAATAATTCAGTACATCCATAAAATAATACGATAAAGGCGCCGATGGAGAAATTAACATTTTAAAAAGCGAATTATCCAAGAAAGGCTTCAATCTAAAATTGAATTTAGTTTATCAAAAGAGAATTTTGCTTAAAATTTTCGTTCAATCAATGAAAATGTATATTGTTACAAATAAATACAAATGTGACCTTTGATTTCATTTAGGTCCGGCAAATGCGCTTTTCGTTTGGAAATCTCCGACTGGAAAAAACAGAAATTTAAAAAAGCTCCCTCATTCGGCTTAATTTTTTAATTAGTATGTCAAATAAGATAAGCAATTCTATGTCTCAATAATTTTTTTTTTATAAAACATAACTTAATAATATTAACAAAAAAAGTGTTTGCTGATAAAAACAGGTAACTGCTATTGCTATTTTCTTCAACAAATTTATTTTGAAAAAAAAATTCTTAACTTTTTTGTTCCGTTTTTTGTGGTGCCTCTCCTCGGCAGCGCAGCGCAAGGCCACTTCGCCGTCGCTGTCGTCGTACGTCGTTCATCTTCGCCTTGTCCTCCCATCTCCCCCAATGTTTCTTTTTTTTGTCGTGCGATTTACAACTTTTTTAGTTCACCATTTTATATCACATAAAATGTTCCTTTTTTTGTCAGTGCGGTGCGAACTCTGCTGACAAACTTTTCATTCGTACAAAACAAAGTCGGATGATAAATTTGGTTTTAGGTGCAAATTATGGGATATCGTATCTTTTCACAAAAACTGTACCGTGTACTGAAAAGTCATATACCGGTAATCATTTTTTCAGCTGTCACCGGTAGTACATAATTGTAAAATCAACCCCCTTACAAATTAGGCTTGCTGGTAGCTCAGTGGGAGTGCGCTGCCCACGCATTATATTGAAGGACGTGGGTTCAATTCCCACTCAGGCTTACATTATTTACCAATTCCGTCAACAGTTGTGCCGTTCCAATGACCAAATTGCATAAATTTTGCTTAAATAAACTTCTCTACAAGAAGAAATGGGTTTATTTATTTGAAAATATTGCTTTTGCAGATGCCAATTTTTCCTCCCACAAAATTGCCGGCCACAAATTTTAGCAAATATTTTGTTGTGTAAAAGTCTAAAGGAATGTGCACCAAACAACAACACAGCTAATGTGACGACAGCTGCTTCCAATTATTGCACCTCAATTAAAGCCTTTCTTATTTTTGGGTTAAATAATTTGATTTGTTTGCATTTATTTTAGGTTCATGGTCGTAATTTATATTTAAATTTGAACATTGGAAATCCTCAATAATTCTTTTTTTTTCTCTATTTTAAACAAAATTATTTTTTGATTCTTCCACTCCAAAGATTGCATTGTTTATTTATGTTTTATTTTGGGAGCGGTGGTTCACATCAACAACAGCCCACCATTGCTTAATTCCGTTCATTTGTTCCGGTAAATATGTACTCACTCACTCGTTCACTTGCTCGCTATCAATTACCAAATTTAACGCATTAAATTCGATGACTAATTAATTAATTTTCACTTTTTGCCCGCACATAAAATTTCTCTTTTTTTGCGATCTTTTGGGGATGAATTATGCAGCAGAATAATATTATTGTCATAAAGTGCTCCATTAAAGAGGAGAGCAAGCACACAAAATAATAGAATTTATTTATTTGCATTATTTGCTTAATGTTGTCGATGGAATTTTTGAGACAAAATGAATGAAAGAAATAATTTTCTGGAGGATGACTAAAAATATTTTGTTTATTTGCAGGTAGAGACTGGACGGGACCGGGGCCCCGGCGGGGTTTTACCGGGTCTCGCGGGACCGGGAGTCCCGGTAAAAGGGGGTTTTTAGCCCCGTTACTCCCGACCCCGGTTCAAAGTGGAACCCAGATCCCGGTCCCGTTCCCGTGTTTTTCAAAATTCCGGTCTCTATATTGCAAGTATTTGTGGCAGTGATGGAACCACGATCTTTTTGGGTCCCGACATCCCTGATCTGCAACGAAAAAACGCTCAATTTCTATTTGCTCCTAAGAATACGCGCCCCCCTTCCTCCCCGGTTTAATAGTTTAATGACCCTGTGGAGCTGAAGAATAGTGCTCCTGGGGGCTCTAATATAGGAAATATATTATTCTTTACAGGAATGGGTAGGGTACGAGGGGGTCATATATCTCCCCAAGACAAAAAATTCCTTAACAAATAGACAATCCTAAAAATAATTTAGGGAGATTTTTGCCAGCCAATCCTGGACACGTCCCTGCCTGATCTAATCTATGGGATATAAGAATTAGTAGGTTTGTCCCTCTGTCCCAACCCCTAATTTGTTGTTTTGGGAGGGTCGCCTGTCAGTGATCACTGATCAGTGATTACACATTTATCCGTTTATTTGTTTGTTTTTACACTTCTACTGCCTAAAAGTTTGACATCTTTACAATATTCCATATTAGGAAAATTTTATTTTCTCTTTTTCGTCATTCCGTTTGAATATGCCCTAGAACTTTGATGTCTTCTTGCTTTTTGTTCGAATGAAAAACACAATAAGAAGATAACCCTGCAAAATAGCATTTTTAATTTTCGGGCCGAACGCCACAAAAACTATAAAAACTAAAATTCCAATTATTTGGCCTCAAAATGTGTGTGTGTGCAATGATGGGTAATCGATGGCACAATCGATGGCAGCAGTTTTTAGCACCGACCCTCTCCGGCGTCATTATAACAAACAAAAAAAAAATGAGCGGGGAGAGGCGGTATTTTTTCTTTGTACAAAAATGGGTGCGGCATTTTTTTTTCTTGCCGCCTCCGTCCATAGCCTCTCGTCAGCAGCAGAATGTTCCGCGTTCCAAAATCCCTTACCACCACCTGCACCTGCTGCCCATATTTATTAATCGCTGCCCACAAACACTTGAAAGAAATTCAGCCCTCCCCCACTCATTTTTTACCCTAATTTTCGGGTCATAAATCGCTGCGCACTTTCATCACACAGTCCGACCATTCAATCATTCACATCGCTAAAGAGTGGGTCGGTATGCGCTCAGTTTTGATTTAATTAATATTGCAATTATTATTTTAAAAATTTGTATACAATGTCCCCATTTTTGCTCGTCACTCGTGTCCCTCCCCATCCATTAGAGGGCAACAGCAAACAAATAATGGCGACACGGTCGGGGTCATTTAGTAATTTCGATTGGTGTTTTTTTGCACACTTGTGCTCTAAAATTTTGAAATTATGTAAACAACCTAATTAGTTTTTTTGAACACTTTTATTGTAAATTCAGACTGTACGGGATTGTCTCCAGCTTTTTAACCTGTTTGAATTAAATTTCAATTTAAAAATCTCAAAAAGGACAGATTTTATGAAATGTGTAGTTTTTTTTATACGAGCATTATTTGTTCGTGTTTCAGTCAATTACCGAATGTATCAATACCGGACGGGATACCTAGCACCGGTTGCGGCACCGACTTTACTCGTGATTTTGTTGATTTCTTCAGAGCCGGCTAATCGCATTTTAAAATAGCAATTGACAAATTCAACAAATCTATTTTAAATTAAATGTGTTCATTTATTACGTTTTTTAAACTCCATTTCTCCATTTTCTCAAAGCCTTTTTCGTTCCTTTCCCTTTTACACACTTTGTTTACTCGCACATAAAATCCCACCATTTTATTTTTCATTTTTTCGCACATCATTGATCATTTCGTTTTTGGTTTTGTTTGTTGTTTACGCCGGCAACCCTTTCATATTTTTAGTGAAAAAAATGGAATTTTAAATCTTCTTTTTTTTTTGTATAAATACATATTTATTTAGTTATCATTGGACCAATCACAATTTCATCAATTGTTAAATTTTTTTAAGACATAAACATTCCCATGGGATTAAAATTTGTGAAAAATTGCACCTTGCCATATTGTCATTGTGAACTTCCTGTAATTTTTATATTTTATGTTTTATTAGAGCAAATCCAAATAAATGTCCCAAATTGACGTACATCCGCAAGAATTGGCTGACGGAGTGTTTGAACTGCGCTATGACTGCGTTCGCGACCTGTACATGCGTCCAATGCTGCGCAGCGATGAGCAGTTGCAGCCCATGACGGACTTTGCCTCTGTGGCCGAAAAAAGCGGAGGCGTCCACAGAAAGGCATAAATAATCAATAAACATATCATTTTATAAGATAATTTCATAAACCAGGCAGGATCAGGCCTAGACATTGGACCTTGGGTCTGGAATTTTAAATAAGCATATCTGAAAAACGAAATAATTTCGGGCGTGTATTGTCAGGAATTTTGTTGGGACGAGTCTTTTAATTCACACTAAAAATGTACCGAATGTTGTACAGGTCGAGCCCAACTGGCGTGTGTTCCTGACCAGTGATGGACCGGGTGGCCTGCAGTACACCATTAACCATCCGGGTGCCATCGTCCAAAATGCCGAAGTGCGCATGAACGGAGTGGCAACATTCCGCCAGGGCGAAGTGGGCGCAACAATTGTTTGTGGTAAAGATCTATGTTTTCTAGAAATAAAAACGGGCTTTTCTTTTTTAGGGGGGGGGGGGGCTTCTATTTTCTCAAAGGAGTGCATTTTAGAGGAACATGTACTTTTTGGCAAGAGCACTTCGGATGCCTTATTTTTTCAATACCCCTGAAGAGAGAGGGTGTCAAGGCAATTGGTACACTGGCTCTTGGTACTATGGCCTGCCACAATTTTTTGTTTGCTAGAACTTGAATAATTCAAAACCTACAATTTCATGAACTTCTAACACTTTGACACAACTAGTTTCCAGTGTCTACAAGTTGCCATAAACCCTTCGAAGGGGGCTTATATTAGAGTGAAAGGCGCTTGAAATGGAGTAGGGGTTCTATAATACGTATTAGAGAAAATGCAATATGGGATTTTAATTATCAAATCTCTTCATTTTTGATAAATGAATTTTTGAATTTTTTTAGGCAAGAAAACTGCCGAAATTCCGCTTGCAAACGAGCCGTTTTTGGCGGAACAACAGGGCGAGAAGAAGTGGGCCGCCAACCGAGAACCGCTGGTCGAGTCAATGCGCGTCCACGAAGTCGGCGATGCGGACCAAACTGTTGTGACAATTCATTTCGAGGACAAAACACCGAATGCCGGTTTGGACCATGACTTGGACGATGCGCAAGTGAATTTAAAAAAAAATTAATAAATTTAAACCTAACTTTGGTACATTCTTATTAAAAAAAAATTAATTCTGTTTACTTGATGCATTTTCAAGGTTTTTCGTACCCCATTGGATCAGCCGAATGCAGAGAATTTGGTGATTCGAATTGAGTTTGCGGGAGAACGCATCATAAAAGTTGGGGAAATTGAAGGCATAATTATATTTATGAGTTTTTTGTTTCCCACAACAGATCACTGATGCAGAACGTGAGGCTGGCATATTTGAGCTGAACTATGACAGCGTACGAGATCAAGTCCGTCCATTTTGTTTAAATGCCATTCAAATTGATTATAAAAAGTTTTATCACCTCGCCTAAGCGTTGGGGGCTTAACTTAATCAAAATAAAAAAGAAATTAATAGAGATTTGACTAATTCATTAATTCTTCCAAATTTAAAAAAAAACGAAAATAATAATTAAGTACACGCGCCCATCCGACTTGAATGCGTATCCGGAGCCCATAATGGATTATGTGTCGCTGGCTTCCAAGCGCGGGGGCACCTACCGAAAAGTATTTAATTTGGACAAAAATTTTTTTTACATTGATTATTTTGTTAAAATGACAGGTTGAGCCCGGTTGGCGTGCCTTCCTCACCAGTGATGGGCCTGGCACTCTCAGTTACACAATTGTCCATGCTGGTGTACTTGTCAAAAGTGCCGAGGCTCTGTTCACCGGCGTAACCACATTTCGCCAGGGCGAAGTTGGGCTCCAACTCAAAAGTGGTGGGTGGCGCAAGATAATTTTGAAAAACGAATAAACTCCGTCTGAGCCACTTTTTAGGACACCTTAAATTTTTTATCAACAAGTACTATAAATTATGAATCTGTCGAATGTTCCATATTTGTAACTCGTGAATAATTCCTAGGATAAGCCGTTTCGAGAAAGTTTGTTTTTTTAAATCTTGAAATGTAATTTTACAACGCTTTTTGCATTTTGCCAAATTTGGTTGACTTTCTTACAATTGTCCATAAGGAATTGGCTGACCCATCCTTATCGGACAAAATAGGCATTTTTTTTATTTGACTTTAGGCGATAAAACGGACATTGTGCCGCTGACAAATGCCAAATTTTTGGCTGAGCAGCAGGGCGATCGCGTGTGGGGCTTGAATCGGGAGCCCGTTGTGGAAAAGTTACGCGTAGACAATGTGGGCGAAGCGGAACAAACTGTTGTGACTGTCCAATTTGGGGACACAACGTCAAATGTCGGCCAGGAGCACGACTTGGACGATGCGCAGGTGTTGCATTTGGTCTACCATCCACTTACAATATTTCCAAATTTAAGCCCCCCCCCCCTCTAATAGATCCCCTTGAGTCGCCTCCCCCCTCTAATAGACCCCCTTCTCATTGTTGGCCCGAAGATCTGATGGAACTAAAACTGGTTGTCCGAAGAAAATCAATTGAAAGTTTTTTGTTTAAAATCTTCAGAGAACTTTCTTCAATTTGTCATAATTTTTTAAAAATCGATTGAAAAATAAACAGGTAGAACTCTCCTCTCCTCTCGCCCCCTAAAAAATAGAGCCCCATTAACCAAATTATACCCAGTGACTTATTATCAAGAATTATTTTATTACCCACGTAAAATATTTGCAGGTCTTTCGTACTCCACTTACAGAGCCGAGACCTGACAATTTGGCGATCCGTATTGAATTTGAGGCAAAATAAATCTTTGAATTTGGCAAATCAATTGCTACAAATGCCGCATTTATTAAGGCATCTGAACCGCCTGCCGAGAAAATAATTCACCAAAAACCGATGAAAGAAATTCCGACGGAAGTCAGTTAATTTATTTATTTTAGTATCTTTCTTTTTTTATTCAGGAAAAATCGTCGACGAAACCTGACTTTGACAGGGACGAAACTGAGGATCCCGTTATTATGGTCATATTTGGATTTCAATTTGTTGAATTCAGCGGAACTATAAAATTCAATCCTTAAAGGTCTCCGATCTGGAGCGTGCCGTCGGCCATTTTGTTCTACAATACGACAGTGTTCGTGACATGTACAGACGCCCGTTTGACCCACAAATTGCGCAACCCATTGAAAAATATGGCACATTAGCGGCACAAAGAGGCGGCGTTTTCCGCAAAGTTAGATTTTTTCAAAAACCCAAAAATCGTAATTTCTAGAATGTATTTTAGCCACCTCTTTTATAACCCCCTCCCTTTAATAAAGCGCCTGTTTAAAACATTTAAATTTCAAATGCCAGGTTGAGCCTGACTGGCGTGCCTTTCTCACCAGCAACATGGCCGGTGCACTTCGTTACACCATTTTGCATCCGGGCGCCCGTGTGAAGAGTGCCGAGGCTCGGATGAATGGAGTTGCCACATTCAGACAGGGCGCGGTCGGTGCGCAACTTAAAAGCGGTGGGTAAAAAGTTATTTTGCATTTCTTTTGGCATTGCCAATTTTATGTGCACTGTAACTGCGACTGTATTTATTTTGCCAAATCAAGGGTTACAGTTCGAGGCTAGTGTATCCATAAATTTGTTAGTTTTTCCAAATGTTTCCTCCACTGTTCTAATAAGGTCTAACCATCTGAATGTCGAATAAAAAAAGCCGAAAGTTATCATACATACAATTCTAATCAGGAATGTAATTTTTCCAAAACAACAAAGATGAGATAACTTTTCCTTAAACTTGGACCGTTCGAATAAATGATTTCTTGCGACAGAAGAGAGACATTACCTAACTATTTATATTAGAGTTCGGATTTTCAAATTTGACAAGGCCGGGCCGGGTTGACTTTTTCAAAATCAACAAGGTTCAAGGCCCTGCCGCTCTTAACCTTGTCAACCTTGTTTTTCAAATTGCCGGGCCCTGCACAAGGTTACAAGGTTGTAAAAAAATTTTTAAAGTGCATATTTATGGATAAAAACTCTAAAATTTGAAGTGATTTACTTGTTATATTGAATACAATTTATCATGAAGCAATTTAAATCAAAAATTAATAGTAAATCGATGTAAGTTTTGAAAATTTTCCGAAATGGACAATCACTGATCAAAAATAAGGCCCTTTTTGGAAATGTATTTTAAGGCTTAATCTCGCATTTTATTTAAATCATTTGCAACGTATTTTTCGCCGCTTACAATAAGCAATTTGGGGGTTGGAGAAAAATTATGAGTGAGGGGTATGGTGGTGATGGTAAGAGCCGCTGGAAAATTTTTGTAAAGCTAAGTGAATTTGTTATAGGATTTTCTGATTTTTAAAACCTTGTCAAAATCCACAAGGTCGGGCCGGGTTGGCCATTTTTAAAATCAACAAGGTTCAAGGCCCTGTCGCTCTTAACCTTGTCAACCTTGTAACCTTGTCAACCTTGTATTTTCCAAAAAACGCAAGGCCGGGTTGCCGGGCCTTGTAAAACCTTGTACAGGGCCCGGCCTTGTCCGAACTCTAATTTATATGGCACCGCGCATTCTGAATATTCACGTATTACATTAGGTGACAAAACTGACACCATGCCGTTGGCCAATGAGCCCTTTTTGGCTGAAAAGACGGGCGACCGCGAGTGGGGTCTAAACCGGGAGCCCGTGGTGGAAAAAATGCGTGTGGAAAATGTGGGCGATGCGGACAGAACAACTCTGGTCATATTCTTCAACGACAAAACGGAGAACGAACAGTTGGACCATGACCTTGATGATGCGCAGGTGGGGGCAGGCTGCTTAAAATTGATAGCCGACAGTGATTAATTGACATTTAATTTGTTTTTGTATGAAAATGAATGAATGAAAGGTTGGCCGTAGTGACGTTCGAGAGTCTCGGTCTCGGGTCTTTTTCGACTCGAAAAAGTTCTCGGTTTTTTTGGGTCTCGGTTTCGGTCTTGACTCTCGGGCAATTCTCGGTCTCGAGTCTCGCGCCCGGGACTAGTCCCGGCTTTTCTACCGGGCCCCAGCGGACCAGTCCCGGTTTTTGATTGGGACTAACGAGGTCCCGGTTTCGGTTTTTGTGATAATTCCTGGTCCCGACAAACCCTAACTATAACCCTAAAGAATGTACGCTTTTTAGAAAACTAAATGAGTTTGTAATATTACGTACATTTTTTTCGCGTTACCACCCCCTTTTTATCAATATAAAAAAAATGTTGCTTTTAGGTATTCCGCACTCCATTGGACAAACCGGATTCGGAAAATCTAGTCATCCATATCGAATTCGTCGTACGTAACCCATATTAAATTTTCAAAAAAAATATGAAATTTTCTTTCAGGATCCTCAGCAAGTTCCGGAACCGGAAAATATGGAAAAACTGGGAAAACCTGAGCCCGAAGTTGAGAAAACGGCAGAAGATTTTGGCAAATTGCTGAAAGAAGCATCTGGGACTACAGCAGCGGGGGTACAAACTGATGGAGAGGAGGCATTGAGCAAAATTCTAACCAAAATCAGTCACATGACAGTTTTGGAGGTAGAAAAGCCATCTAAGGGTCTTGAATTCGAATATTGGGAAAACATTTAATTTTGATTCAATTATCCTCGCTGGGTCGGAACCAATCGCAAACCCGCTGATGGATTTAAAAATCCATGGCACATTTCTGGGGGCATTCCGAAATCCTACCGGACTAATTCCGTTTTATTTTTGTATGGAAAATGATCCCTGATTTTTGAGAGGGAAAACTCAGCCTACCCATGTCCATTTATTAAAGAATAATATTGTGTGTATTTAATTTAATTTATTTGATTTTCAGCGTTGTCAAATTGTGACCATTATTCGTAACAAATTTGGGCTGGACCCGGCCAAAACATTGAGAAACAAATTTGGCCCAAACCATGCACAAAAGCTCATCTACATTAGCTTTGATGTATATAGTATTTCCCAAATAAATAATTAATTTTTAGAAAATATATAATATATTTTTATGAAAATTAAATAAATTTAATTTCTAATATATTTTTAATTACAATTTTCAGCGAAACGGACAAGAAGCACAGCCTCAAAGACTTGAAGCTGAGCCGGCGGAAGTGAATGCGATCGCCGATGGTCTTGGCGCTGAGTTGGCCAAAGGTGAAAACGCCGATCAAAATCAGCTTAAGCAATTGGTCACTCGGCTCAGCCTTCTCAGTCCGATCAATGTGAGAAATTTAAAAAAGAATTAATGAATTGACAAATATTAAATTTTAAAAAAATAGTATATCATTCTCGAAGCCTTTTTATAAGGTGCAAAAGCATATCATTCTCGAAGCTCTTTTTATAAGGTGCAACTTTTATAAAAATAAACACAGTGACCCGAGTCCTGCACTGAATCGATATTTTTATTTCAAAATTTGGAATTTTTTTAACAAGTTTAAGTGATATGTTAAAAAAAATTGTAATTTCCATTCTTTTCCGGCAGGCAAAAAAGTAGTTGCTTTAATCACATTTTCCTTTTATTTTTGATTTTGAATTAAGCAACACACACACACACTAATTTTCACTCATCCCCACTTTTTCCCCATAATTAGCGCTACCGAATTGTGCAATTTGTCCGCGCCAATTACGGCATTGAGCAGCTGGCAGACGCGTTGAAGAAGCGGCTTTCCAATTTTGATCAATTGATTACGCTGCTGTTGGTCACCCAACTCGAACATATCACAACAAACGTTTACGATGAACAACAAATGATTACCAAACAGGTGATCATTTATTCATCAACAAATATTCCTTTTTTGAATTTCAAAGTGGACTACCATTATGAAGTCTTTTTTCTTTTTATATATTTTGACAATGCAGGATCAGGATTTAGAATTCTAGGCAGGATTTTACAACATTTTTGAAACACTATGTGAATTTATTTGTTTTTAAATGTTTTGACTAGAGACCGGACAAGAGGGTCGGTCGGTTTTTTTCGGTTAAAAACCGAAACCGAAAAAAACCGAAAAACTCAAAAAAATCTCGGTCGGTTTTTTTCGGTCAAAAAACCGAAAAAAACCGAAAAAAAAACCGACCGGTCCGATCTCTAGTTTTGACTATGTATAATCTTAATTTTTTTTGAATAGCTTTTAACATATTATTTTAGTATGAACATTGGTGGTTTTAAGCGCATTTATCAATATTTTCGCCTTTTTGTGGCTAGAACACCCCTATTTGGCATTATAGCACTTATTTTGGGTACTTACGAATGAGATTTTCACACCCATAAATTTACATTCAGAATGCCGGGTTTTTGTCGTTTTTATGTCGTTGCTTTTTTTGAGAGGCGTCGTTATAATGTTTTCTAATATTGTCTGTTGGTTCGGAGGTTGTCTATCAGTTCAGCTAATACAAGAGACATTCTACAAAAGGGCCAATTTGTATACAGATGTCACAATTGACCACTGCTGTTCCGCCTGATGCTGATGATCAGCAACAGCAGCAGCAGCAGAATTATGCCATGTCCAATAGTAGCAGCCGCGTGCTTACGGTTGAGCCGATCGAATTGGACAGTGCGCGATGTTTTCTGCTCAAATACGACTGTGCGCGGGACCAATACGTACGACCGTTTAATTTTAGGTGAGTGAACACATTACTAGGTATGTGTTTAAGACTCCGGATTTCTTTAATTGTTTTTCGGGATTTGTATCCTGCGAATTCTAACCGCCGATTGTTTTTTCAAGATTGGTCTGGATTTTGCTATAGTTCAGTTTTCATGGATCTCACTGACTTATATGTCAGCTCGAACAACATTTTTTAACGCCAATCCAATAAAAAAATTAATTCACTTCTTTGATAAAATAATTGCTTTTTAAATGGATTGACAAGATTATCCAGGACTCCGAATTTTAGAGTCTCCAATTCCGGCTTTTTTTTCTTTATAAAAATATCTTTGCTCATTTGCTAGCGGTCAACGTGTCTACAACGGCTACCAGAGTCTGTTACACTCGTCCCGAGATGCGCAACGAATGACGGACAAAAATGAGGGTGACCAATACGCATACATTGGTAGCGATGGCGATGCCGGAGAGTTGGTCTGGCGTATTGAGCATCCAGGTAACGCGGATTAGATGTTGCGCCAAAATTAAAAAAAATATTATTTTTCGATCCCTCTTCGCATTTAGGGAGGGGAGCGGGGCCTCTATTAGATATGGGATTTTATTTGAGTGGGGCCTTAATTTTTCAATGTTTCTCGAAAGGCTGGCTTTCGGATTTTCAATGCCTCTTAAGAGGAGGGGATCTATTAGGGGGGGGGGGGGTGCTTAATATGGGAAATACGGCAATCCACCAATTTAGGAGCCAATGTTCACCGGGTTGAAGTGTTGATCAGCGGCATGGCTACACTTGACGATGATGCCAAAATTGGGGTGGACATTCGCTGTGGGGCGGAAGAAAGCGAACGCCGTCCGGACGCAATTCCGTACAATGCGCAACGCGTAAACAGAAAATGATCACCTAAATTCTTATAATATATTTTTTTATAGATTGATGTGATTGAGATGGAAAATGTTGGACCATCAGATTTCACTGAAGTCAAAGTCAACTTTATTCGAGAGACAGCACAAAGGGGAACAGTGAGAAATATTTTTAAATTTATTATATTTAATATTACTTAATTAGAACCACCCCCCCCCCCCCCCCCGCCCAGACTGGGAAAGGGGGGATATACTTCTCAACTAAAGCTGAAATAAACATTTGTTTCGAATTTCGCGAATTAATGTTTTTTGAGAGTTACCCGTTTTGATTTCGTCAAGAAAAAAATGGCACGTTACGTTTCAAAACATCGTTTCATTTTGCGTTTCGTCGCAAGGGGAGGGGGGGATTCTACTAGAGGAGGCGGGGAAAGGGTGCGTTTAAATTCTTCAAACCTTCTCAAACAGAGAGGGGGACAGTTCTATTAAACTGGGCCCTCAAATTTGGTAATTTAAGTCTTTTTTTTGAATAGGCAACTCGACAGCACTCGCAGTTGTTCCGAGCTCTGTTTGGTGATGCAGCCACTGCTGACGACTTTGTAATTCGCATTGAATACAATACGCCAAAGAGCGATTACACCGGTCAAAATTTTTACTTTTTATGATTTTTTTAGAATCAAAATCAAGTAATTTTTAGAAAACTTTAACGCCAAAAAGGAGGCACTTGCGCAAGAGCTGAACCAAAAACTGGAAGCCGTCGTCAAAACCGGTGACATTGTTCAAATTGTCCAAATTATCAGCATCATCACCACTTTGACACTCGCGCAGGTAAAAGGATGGATTGTTCAATAAGATTGAAATTAATTAACCGAATTAACAAATATGGTGCAATGGATGACACTGCCAAAATAAGTTATTATGTAACAAAATTAGTCCCACATACGTTAATTGGATATACCTAACCGCCAAAATTAGTTTAATTGAACATGAAGAATTGAGTTTTTGTTTAGCGCCAAGAATTGCTCACACTTATCAAGTCAAAATATGGCGTGGACATGGAAAATGTGCTGATAAGCGCGATGCCAAAAGAAAGCGGTGCCGAATTAACAGAACAATTGTTCAAGAAGCCATCAGAGGCGAGAAGAAATAATATAATATAAATTTAATATATTAAACGCTTTATACATATTATCAAACATTGATATATATATATATATATGTATGCTTTATATAATATATAGAATTTTTACTTAAAATTACAGTTTGAAGAAGCTGCTCTTCCATCTGCAGTTCAGCAAACGCAACAATTGGAGGAATCGGAATCGTCGATGAATGGGCAAAACGTAATTAATATTTAATTTTAGGAATGCCATTTTAAATTTGGACCGTTCTCAGTCCCTTACAACCTTTTTAACAAATTAATTCAGAATTTTTTAGATTTAAGACACTTTATAACATTATCAACATTGATATATAAATATATAGTAAATTACGATAATTAAAAATTACTTAAATCTTACAGTTTGAACAATCTGCTCCTCCATCTTCTGCAGTTCAGCAGCAGCAAACGGAACAATTGGAGGAATTGAAACCGTCGATGAATGGGCAAAATGTAAATTAATATTTAATTTTAGGTATATTATTGTAAATTTATTAAAAAGGTGGATTATTCACGGTGCCGTACAAACCTTTTTATAAATTAATTAAGATATTCGTAGATTTTAAAGCTTAATCTTAATTCTTTATAGCTTGAAGAAACTGCTTTTCCTCCTGTGGCTCAACAAAAACAACAACAGCAAACGCAACAATTGGAGGAGAAAGCGTCGTCGAATGGGGAAAATGTAAGTTAATAATTAATTAGCAATTAAATTGATAATTTTGGTACCAAACTAAGCACCTTATTAGGTTTTGATATGATTAGGTGATCTTGAATTTGGCCACTTTTTGGATTTTTATTTTTTGGACATAATTTTTTTGTTCTTATCCAATCAAAAACTTTATGCTTACAAGTAGCTTCAGCTTATCGAGAGTTTTGGATATTCTCTCGACAAAAGCAGTTAAGTTAAAGCAAGTTAAGTTAAGGTTTGAGTTTCACACACATGTTTAGAATTTAAAATTTTTTTATTTCGGCATTTCTTTTCTTCGTTTAATTTCAAATTTTTTCTTTTTTAATATTTATGGGAAAAATGATGGCGGAAAATATACAAAAACAATCGTTTATTTCTCGTTCTGCTTTTCCTTTTTCTTTTTGATGCCCCAAATTGCAAAGTTCTGCTGAACACCGCGCGGCGCGGCGGTCGTTGCCGCGACGCGCTTTTCCGCCTCATTTGCTCCTCCTCCCGCCGCTTGCGCTCCTTCGGCTTCTTTGGCTTTTTGTCTGGACAGCCATTCCTTGAACTTTTTACCGCCCCTTGAGCCGTGTTTCTTCTTTTTCACTGGTTCCTTCTGATGCTGCTGCTGCTGATTTGTACCGGAGGGCTTAAATTTTTACAATTTTTTAAAGTTTTCAGTTTTACAAAAGGTTAAAGTGAGACGGGTAAGGATTCTGGACCTTTTAGGGTCGGTTCTAATTCCGCTACCGGCATTACCGATGACCCGCGTCCAAGTAACAGTACCACTTTCAGTTTTATACAATTGATTAATGCCGTTAACGATTTGAGGAACATAGTGTTGTTGCACTATAAATGTTGCACCTTGTCCTGTGGTTCAGGACTTTCTAAAGGCCGGAATTATGGATTAAATTATTTTTTTGGCATCCTGGCTCCTCCCTGTTGCCAATGCTTTTTTTTTTTGCAAA
Organism: Heterodera carotae; assembly: GCA_024500135.1. NCBI lineage: Eukaryota > Metazoa > Nematoda > Chromadorea > Rhabditida > Heteroderidae > Heterodera > Heterodera carotae. The sequence goes on along the minus strand of JAKKIK010000681.1, from coordinate 3,854 downwards.
TTTTGAATTGGTCACCTCTCCCCCAAGTGCAAAGTTCTGCTGAACACCGCGCGGCGCGGCGGCCGTTGCCGCGACGGCGGAAGCGTCGCGCTTTTCCGCCTCATTTGCTCCTCTTCCCGCCGCTCCTTCGGCTTCTTTGGCTTTTTGTTTGGACAGCCATTCCTTGAACTTCTTGCCGCCCCTTGAGCCGTGTTTCTTCCTTTTCACTGGTTTCTTCTGATGCTGCTGCTGATTGGTACCGGAAGGCTTAAAATCGCCCGGCTAGGTCGTTTCTTAAAATCCGCCGCCATGCGCGTTGCTTAAATCCGCCACCCTTCACGACTTACTAGCAAGTTTTTGGGCTATAACTTTTCTATTAGCCGACCAATTTCTACAAACTTGGTATCATTCGAATTTCGAAAGCTTTATATCTTTAGAACAATGCTTCAGCAGAAGCTAAGCGATTAATCTACTCTAAAAAAAGTTACGCCTTTTCAACTGCAAAAAGTCATTGTTTTTTGCGTAACTTTTTTGAGAGTGCATTAATCGCTTAGCTTCTGCTGAAGCATTTGTTCTCAAGTTGTAAAGCTTTCTAATGAAATCAAGTTTGTAGAAATTGGTCGGCTAATAGAAAAGTTATAGCCCAAAAACTTGCTAGTAAGTCGCGAAGGTGGCGGATTTAAGAAACACCCATGGTGACGGATTTAAAAAAATGACCCAGCACGCCCTGTGGTGTCAATGATTCTTTTTAAATTGGTTACCTCTCCCCCATACGGCATTGTTGGCGGCACATTTATGCCATCCTCGGCGGCGTCTGCTGCGCTTTCTCTGGCGTCGCTTTCCGCGCGCTTATCCGCGCTTTTATCAACAGACAGACTGTCCTCTGAACTAAAAATGCAGCGTTTCGGCGGCATTTTTTTAACTGCTAAAGAAAAAGTTTTTCAGTATTCAAATGAACGTGTGGAGGGGGGAGGGGGTTCTATTGGAGGAACACGGCAATTAATTTTCTTAATTGGACTCTGACCATTTTATATAAAAAAAAGAAGCATTTTCTCAGGAAAAAAAAACTCACAAAGCCTTTTGGGATTTACTTGGAATACATGTTTACAATGCATTTTTATACACTTCATTTTTTAATCTTGGAGCAATTATCAACCAAAAAAGTGATGATTATTTAGGCAAATTTCCCATAATATTTAAGGAATACTTCAAATTAATCTGCAACTGCGCAATTTAAAATGAAAAGCGTATTTACAACTAGAAACATGTTTTTTTATTGAACATTTTAGGGGCCTGACTGATATTTATGGGCTTTTCCACCTGTCACAATCCATATTAAGGTTTGAAAAAGATTTGTTCTTATCCAGGGATCGCATCGAAATTTTTACGAAATAAGAAATCAAAAGTCACATTTTTTTAAGTTTTTATTTAGCTTTTTATTCTATAAATCAATGTTCGCAACGAATTTCTCGCCTCCATCAATTTTTTTTTTTGATGAGCAATTCGGGGTTTTTTATGAGGAATTTAAACTTTTCAAAACAACATGTCAAAATCACTTTCGCACCGGGTTGGGGCTTGAGAACAAAAATCTCAGTTTTGGTTGGCGAGGCTAGAAAATTTTGAATATTTTTAGTGTTTCTTGTTAAGATTTTGCTTAAAATTCGCTGCAAAAAATATTTTTCTTCAAAAATAATCATCTTTTTTCTTCGATTACCAAAAAACCAAAACAAATAGCTAGATGAAATAAGACCATTTCTTAAAAATAAACAAATGCTTCCCCTATTCTTATCAGTGTCCTCAATTAGCCAACCGACCATTTATATTTAATAAAAGCAAATATATTTTTTTGTGTTATAACAGGTTCCACCCGCCCATCTGAATGACAATTATCCGCCGCCAAAAAATGGGGCGGCAGCGCCCAAAGTGTTGGACTTGGATCAAGCGGCTGAGCTCATCCAAAAATCCATCGTTCGCGGCGGGGGCGGCGGCGTTGGACTGATGAAAATATTCAAAAAAACGCCAAAATCGGACACTGACCAAATTTTGAGCATTTTGACAGCGTCCAATTTCAACACGGTGAGTATTGGTTGTTTTTAATTTGTTATAAATTATAATAAATTAAGCCAAAGATGTCAATGATGTTAAATTTTATTTTCTGTTTGGTTTATAGACAAAAAAAAAATTAAATTGGTTTTTTATTTCGACCTTCGTCAATCCTGATCATCCTAAAGATTTGAGAGTTTAAAAAATTGACAAAACTCAAACAAAACCTTTCGCCTTTATAAATTATTAAAGACCGATTTAATTTACTAATTAGCTCTGAGAATTATTTTGTCGCTTAAAAAATGAGTGCTGAGCATTTAATACTATTTAAATTTGCAAAAGAAAAAATTAACATTTAAATTTGCAAAAAAAAAATTAACCCCTTATAACTCTGATCGGCACATTTTAGCGCCAGCTAATTGTGCAAGCATACCGTAACCGGTACGAGCACGAAGATCTCATTGAGACAATTCGCAAGGAGTTGCCCGACGACGGACAAAAGGAGTTGATCCTGGCACTGCTGTACACCATGGACGTGTACGACGCGATCAGTCTGCACACGGCGATCAAGGTATTAAACAGTGGAAAATATAAAACAGCGTTAAAATTAGTGATCAAGTGTTGATTTGTTAAGACTTAAAAAAATGAAATAGGTAACAATTTAAATCAAATTAAGTGCCTATTATTGAAAAACCAAATTGGTATGGTTCCCATTTATTTGAACGGCATAAAATAAACCCACATCAAATTTAAAACATATTTATGAACTTATTTTATTTCTATGATTTTGTTTTTAATTCCCTATATATGAAGATTCTAGGCGTTTGTTTGCGGGAAAAATCATAACTTTGTTTCCAGCCTATTACAAGCAAATCAAGTGGTGAGGGTTTCTGTTTATTAGGGCAAGGACTATCTTTTCACCAAAGGGTTTCCCCTAAAACCTAACGGTGTTCGAATTGGGTTCGAAAAAGGGTTGAAAAAATGCACTTTTTGGTGACCAACTTTTTTTTGACCGACTCGAACTATGCTTAAAATAGAGGGAATCAAAAAAAGAAAAAGTTTCTTCCCATCTACAAAGCCTCCCCTTTCAAATGATATATGGGTTAATTCGATTAGTTCGGCCTAAATGCCCGAAAAAGGGATCACAAGCACCTTGGGTCGGCATTTTTTCGGACTTTTTCAGCAGAAAGGGAAGGGAGTGAAAAGGACAAATTAAATGTTACTTCCAAGCAATCCAATGACGTAGTGGGTTGTGCGTCGTGTCTTTTCCATTTATTCTGTAGATCAAACCCTCTTTACGACAAAATTTAATTTTATTTTTTCAAAAATTTTTTTTGGAGTTTGCGTTGCTTCAGCCCCCACCTTTCGGGCTTTATACCCCACTTTCGGGGGTTTCGGCCTCCAATTTTTTTCGACCCCACGGAGTGGAGAAGAGGGAGAAATGAAGAGAGAGGAGGAAGAGAGGAGGAGGAAGAGGGAAAGGAAGGGGGGGGGGAGCAAGAAGGAAAGGAGGGGAGGAGGAAGGAGAGGGAAAGGAAGAAGGAAAGGAAGAGGTAAAGGGAGAGAGGAGGAGGAAGAGGGAAAGGAAGGAAGAGAGGAGGGGGAAGAGGGAAAGGAGGAGAGGAAGAGGGAAAGGAAGAGGGAAGGGAAGATTGAAAGAAAGAGAGTAAGAGAAGAGGGAGAGAAAGAGGGAGAAATGAAGAGAGAGGAGGAAGAGAGGAGGAGGAAGAGGGAAAGGAAGGGGGGAAAGCAAGAAGGAAAGGAGGGGAGGAGGAAGGAGAGAGAAAGGAAGAGAGGAGGAGGAAGAGGGAAAGGAAGAGGGAAAGGAAGAG